>CAUYRT010103587.1:0-27500 GCA_963574885.1 Lepilemur ruficaudatus
GAAATTAATTGGCCAACTAAAAATATATAGAAAAAATTAGCCGGGCATGGTGGCGCATGCCTGTAGTCCCAGCTACTCGGGAGGCTGAGGCAGGAGGATCGCTTGAGCCCAGGAGTTTGAGGTTGCTGTGAGCTGGGCTGACGCCACAGCACTCTAGCCCAGGCAACAGAGTGAGACTCTGTCTCAAATAAACAAACAAACACAAAAAAAAAACATGCTGGCCATGCCAGAAAGCTTGTGCTTATAGCCTTGGAGTCCAGGGCTTTGTTGTTTCAAGCAGAGCTCTATGTGAGCTAGTTTTCTTCCCAGTGCCTGGGCATGCATTTGAATGTCTGTGACTAATATATTTACTTGCTAAATCTTTACAACCACTTTGACCCAAACAATGTCAGCATCCAGGTCTACGATGCCAATGTGACACCATGCGGGGCAAGCATGGGAGGCATTCCCCTAGGTGCCTGCATTTCCCCCTCTCTTACTCTCCTGTGGCATCTCTTCCATTCTCAGACCTAGTGTGCTCCCTTCACATTGCTGCTTTGGGCGCATCAAATCTCTGAAATAAGACCTGGTCGCTATCTCTATTTTAAAGCTGGCTCGTTTGATGAGGACTGTTTTCAAAGATCAGTCTTGTTATTAGCAGAGGACGGCACTAGCCAAAGCAGAACAGAGTGAGAGCCATCGGTGCCCTGGTCAGAAACTCCCTGGGGATTGGAGGAGCGAAGAGCGCACAGAAACCTTTTCTTGACACAGCGCTGGGCCACGGCCTGACGCAATAATCCGGAAAAGCACACACATGTGCGCAGTAGTCACAGATTTCTTCTCCCTCCTGCTGGAATATTGAATTGGGGAAAATATTCAGAGCCCGAGCTGGAATGTTGCTAGTAAAGCAGAGATTTCAGGTGAGAAGTAAATGTGCAGAGCCGATGCAGTGACCTTCCTTATTTGCAGTGTTTTCATTCTGCAGCTTGCACGGCAGGGACCCTGACATCAGAGGCTCTGATGGCCCGAGGCTGTGTTGGAGAGGAAATAAATGAGCCTGCCCTACTTCCAGAGGCTCGAGTAATCTCCGCGCAGCACGGAACCTGGGCAGGGCAAGATGTGTGTGGACGAGCGACCTCTAGTGGCCAGAGGCGGGAGCTGCATCGCCTGCCGGGTCAGGAGGGAGGAAGGCGGAGGGGACCCTGACTCACGCCACCGAGTCTGGGTGCCCAGCCCCGGCCTGGGTGTTAGGGAGGATTCAAAGGAATTATAAACAGGCAAGTTTAAGGAGCTTATCCTCTGGCCCAGGGAAATCAAAAGAACATACGGTTTCTCTATTGACTTGAGGACTTAAGAGTTTCCTAGAAGGGAGAGGCCCGCATGGATCAGAGTAATCCAAGAAGCCGAGCCTAGCAGGACGGTGGGACTGCAGATGAAAAGCGGGAGGGCATTCTGGGATTCAAGAAGGGCGCACACAAAGCCGGCGCGAGGAAAAACCTTGATGACATGAAGCAGAGATTTTGAATGAAAAAGGATGGGACAGTGTGAGGTGTGTTGGTATGACTTGGAACCGAGCCATGTGCTGGGAGTCCGGGAATAGAAGCTCCAGCCCTTGTGAGTTCTTTGTAAAGGGCCTCCTACGGTCTCCACTGCAGAAAACTACTTCACCCCCCAGCCTGGGTAGCTCTTTCTGCCTGACGTGTGGCACATTATGGGCCTATGATGACAAAATCAGGGGTTGCTAACTCAAATGCTACTGGGGCCAAACAGTTAACGTAAAAAATGCATGAGACAGACTGGGTGGAGGATTCGGCATTTCAGAGATGTCGACTTTAATTTTAAATTTTTCAGTGACATTTAGCCAGCTTAGAGTCATAAATACAATCGCACGTAATGGAGGCTGTGACAAAAATAGGAGGGCTTGGACCTCCTTGCAATGGACAGCAGTGACTCAGCTCTGGCCAGTTGTTAGGGTCAGGGATACGCAGCCACTTGCCAAATATTCAAAGTAGTCAAGAGAAGTACATTTGTTATCAAAAATTTTATGTGAAATCTCTCAATGTTGAGTCAACTTTTTAAAACACTGTATGGATCAGACTTGCAAGTTGTCACTTTACCAATTGGAGTTTAGATTAATCTAGTTTATTCTGAAAAAGAAAGTTTTAAAGCACAATTAAGTAGAGCAATTTTACTACAATTCTTATGTTTTGGGGAAAAGTATTGACTTTGGTGGCTGCTTTCATTCCTTGTTGGTGAGAGCAGAAAGTGTTTCTTTTTCTCTGTTGGGTGCTTTGAAACGAGCTGAGGCTGACGTCTGGGATCGTTTGCTCTTGTTGTCTCTCTGTCCCTCATTAGCAAGTTGGGGTCACTGTTCTGAGTTTCTGTTTTCGCATGAGTAAAATTGGCAATCTAATTCAAGGTCCTTTTAGTACCAACATTCTGTGATTCCTAAGGCACCACCTAAATCTAAAATTCTATGATTCTTATTCCAAGCTGGAAGAGGATGTGTTTTCCAGCTGACCTCTCCTTATAGAATGCTCAGAGAGAGTTTCATTTTGTGTGCTGGCTTCCTGTGATCTTCCAGAGAGGCAGCGTAGTGTAGCAAAGTCATTGTCAACTTTGGCCACACATTAGAATAAACCAGAGAGTTTTGCAACGATCTGAATGCCAGACTCCATTATGAACCACCCACACAAATCAAAGTGGACTCTAGGGCTGGGTCCCAGGGCTCCAAGGCATGGGGATGTTCTCCTGGCTGCCCATGTAATTCTGACAGGCAGCCAAGATTGAGACTCAATGGTGTAGGCAGAGGTAGGCATTTGATCCAGTCTCTGGAATCTGAGAAACCTGAGCAGCAGCAAACCACATTGAGTCTGAGCACCTCTTTTATAGAGCTGCGAAGATGAGTTGAGGTAATGTAGTGAAATGCCCAGCAACAAGTGGGAGCTCTCAAATATGCACTCGCATGGGTTGGCTAATATTACATAGATTGTATAATACCATGGTTCCCATGGTTCTAATTTATCTGCTTATTCCAAGAAGCTGGCCCTCCTGGTTTGCCAGTTCTCCATGGGTATAGGATTGGGGTTGTCTCAACATCATAAACTGTCTCCAACCAGGGGGTTCTAGGTTAGAGGCATTCAAGCTCTTCCACAGAGCCCCCTAAATCCAAAAATAACCAGTTATTATTTATAGCTTAACAATGACTATACACATTGTCTAATGGGCATAATTATTTTAATCTATATTTTATATATGGCTCTTTGAAAACTTAATTTTAATCAATTTAAAGAAAGAGTTCCATAGACTTAAAATGTTAGAAGACTACTCTTCTAGATCATGTTTTCACAGTTTAATGTCCGTAAGATGCAGCTGGGGGTCTTGTTAAGATGTAGATTCTGATTCAGTGGGTGAGGTTGTAGCCTGAAGTTCTGCATTTGGAGCAAGCTCCAGAGTAGGACCAGCTACATCATTGGTGGGGCCCCGCGCAAAATTAAAACCAGGATCTCTGGTTCAAAAATTATTAACAATTTCAAGATGGCGACAACAGAGCACTAAACCAAGTGAGGAGTCTTCCTGAGCATGGGACCCTATGCCACTACATGGCCACATACCCAGGAAGTTGGCCCTCTCCCAGGTTCTGCCTATGAGTAAATAGAAGCTGGTTTACTGGGCATACTATGAGTAGCGAGGGTGAAACAGGCATAATCCAATAGACAATGATAATGGAACTGTTCTATATCTGTGCTGTTCAATATAGTAGCCACTTAGCCACATGGGGCATGAAATGTAGCTAATGTAACTAAAACTGAAGTGTTTTTGAATTTTAATTAAATTTAAGTGGCCCCACGTGCCTAGTGGCTGCCATATCAAAGGGCACAATGTGATGTCAACTTTGTCCAGCAGGACAGCTTCCTACTCTAGCAAATGTCAGTTTCCAAATTTACTACAGAGCCTTACAGTCAAGAGGTGTCAGACCTGATTTCTCTCGTTAGGTTTTAATAGATCTATTTAAACTTAAAAAAAAAAATCTGACAGGTAATGAATGCTACTCCAAATAGTCTCATGGCAAAGACATGGCCCAAGCTGGGAAATAATAATTTTCCACATTTACAAAAAATTCTTTTTAATTTACTGTAGAAAATATTGGCAATTCATATGTTAAAAGTTTCTTGTCTCCTTTCATAAGAAATGATTGACAGTGCTTAAGTGCTGTCTATGTCTTTTAAAACCAAAGTGACTGACATTCTTCAAACTGGTACTTTTCTGTAGCCTTGAAATGTGACTTGCTCTCCCTCCTGAGAAGGTGATTTTCAGGTGTCTGGGTTGCTCCATGGGCTTTTAACCCTTTGTGGCCAGATGCCTTGCTTCCGGTAGTTAGAACAAACCCGCACAGAGAGCAAAGACCAGCCTGAGTACCACCAGCCTTGCTAGTAGGAAACAAAGAGACTCTTCAATGCTGAAGGATTTCTTTTTTTGGAATTTGGGCTGAGTGAAATCTCCAAATTGCTAATCTCCAGAGAGGTTTTCTGATTTCCAAACTCTGTTCAAGACTGTTTCAAACTTTGTTTTTGGAACAGTTTGAAACAGGATTAGTTGGGCACTCAGAGAGAGAGAGAGAGAGAGAGAGAGAGAGAGAGAGAGAAAGCATGAGCGAGAAGAGAAAGTGAGAAGAGAGAGGGAGAAAAGGGGGAGAGAGATGGAGGAAGAGGGAGGAGAGAGAGAGGAAGAGAGAAGGAAGGAGAAAGGAGATGGAGGGGAGAGAGAAAGAGTGAAAGAGGAGAAGGAAATGGAAAGAAGGAGGGAGAGAAAGAGAGAGACACAGAGAGAGAGAGAGACAGAGAGAGAGAGAAGGAGGAGAGAAATCTGACTCCTTGAGTCAAAGAAAATGCTACCAGAAGGCGGGGAGACGGGGAAGGAAGGAAAGAATGTGAGAGAAAGGTCTCATTTAAGAAGAACAAGACCAAAGTTCCATTCAACAAGAATTTATAAGTACCAGGGGAAAGAGTTTGGTTTCTGTGACTGTTTTTTCTCTGGATCTGTAGTTACTTCATGGCTCTTGACATGAAAGCACAAAACATGGGAAGGATTTAACATTCTCCAAATGGGTCACTTCGTAGCAGCTGAGCTGCCCTGAGATATACTGCTTAGAAACTTCACACCTGGAAACAGACTCAGGAATTTATGAGAAGTTAGTAAATATTAGAATGACAGTGAGGGAAAAGTCATGTTATTCAAAAGTGTTAGGTCAACTGGCCAAACATTTGGAGAAAACAAATTTTACTAAATACTTATACTCTACAACAAAATACGTCCCAGATGGATGAAATATTTATATGTTAAAAATAATCTAAAAACCATACTGTAAAAGTGTGGGTAAAAGAGTGGAATTTTGCGGGCAGGAGAGTTGTGTGCACTTAATTTGACCAAGCACTGCCAGACTGGCTGCCATTGTTCACCCTTGAGTATGAGGGTTCCATGCCTGCAAATCCACACCAACACCTGGTATTGTCTGGTTTCTGGGTTTTGCCATTCTGATAAGCTCATTATTGTTTTAAAATGCAGTTCTCTGATTACAAATGAATTTGAACATCTCTTCCTGCACTTGTTGGTTTTTTGGGTTTCCATTTTCTTAATAAGCTACCTTATATCCTTTGCCCAATTTCTACTGAAGTGCCTGTGTTTTTCTTATTGACTTGAGAAAGTTCCCTGTGTATTCTAGATATCAGTCCCTTGTTAGTTTAGGCTCTGCGAAGATCGTTTTACTCTTTGTCATCTGTTAATTTTGTCTCTGTCTGTCTTTGTTGAACAGAAGTCTTTCATCTTGACGCAATCACATTCCTCTCCCAGGGATCTGTAAATGAATGCAGTGTTGTTTATGGTGGTGGAGGCTGGAGGCGAGTGGTGTCTCCGTTCCTGGGAGAGTGGATTGGTGAACTGTGAGGCACACACACCATAGAGGACAGAGCAGAAGTCCACAGCAAGGGACCCGGTGCACACAGAGTGTCAAGGAGGGACCCTAAAAATGTAGTGCTGAGTGAAACAGGTAAGAAATGGAATGAGATATACAACACAATATCACTTATGGCAATTAAAACATGTGAACATTATACAATACATATTTAGCAAAAACAAATGCAAATGAGAAAGGTACATATTTAACACATTAGACTGGTGGGGGGGTTGGAATAGGAATATGGGTAAAAGGGAATACGTAAATATGAGAGGTGCCTGGGAAGAATTAACCATTGATAATGTCTTAGGAGATGAGGAATTAATTAACTGAATCGACCACACCTGAGGACCTTACGCTCAAATGCAGAAGAATATATATGCAAACATTTATATCATGTTGGGGTAAGAAAAGACTTTCTAAGAGTGACATTTGGGACAAAAACTACAAAGGAATAGGATGATAGAGATGTGACATGATAAAAAAATATATATTAAAACTAAAACTAAAAATGTGTTATTCAATTGGATAAAACTAAATAAGTGTAATATAATAGAAATTTAACTGAACTTCCCAGTGGTGTGTTTTGTTAGATTTTGGCAAATATACTTCTAAAGTTATTAAAGCTGAAAGCTGCACTGAGAATCTTGGGACACCTGGTGGTACAGGTGACACTGCCCTTGACTTTGGTTTCACTTGAGCTACTCGTGCACAGGGGTGGGTTGTGCACTTCCTGTTTCCTCTCATGGCCCTACAGCCCTCTTCCCTGGTGGTCTGTGTGTGAGGATGGCTGCTAATGTGAACCCAGGCCTTGCAAGTGACCCCAAAGTCATGCAATTTCCTTGAAGTTACAGCCTAGGTAGTTGCATCGGAGCAAAGATATGGGACAGGGTTAAAAAAATGGGGCACCTGGGGTCACTCTGCCTTGACAAGAAGAAAGTCGGTACAGGACAGCTGCCTTCAAATACCTGAGGGGCTCAAGAAACACAGATGACATAAGGAAGTGGTTTCTACCAGTGAAAGCTCTCCATCAAAGAACTGGGCTCAGAAGCAATGAGGTCCCCATCCCTGGACATATTTGTCCTGTAGAGAAGATCCTCCACTAGGCTGAACAGGATCATCACCAAGGTCTCATGATGCATTTGGATTTGTGACTGACTGAGCACACCACTGCCTATCAAGTTACTGCTTCAAAGGATGAGAAGACCTCAATGGGAATCAGTATCCGAGGAGGAGGCGTCACTGCACGTTACATGCCCGGCAGCATGTGGAGAGCAGGATTGCGATGTGAGCTTTAATTTTTTTTAATGTTCTACTTCCCTGGTTAATCATCAGCTCCGGCCAGGCTGCTCTGCCCACTGTCTCTCAGTCCCAACACAAGCTGACCTCTCCACAGTCTAAACTGCTTTCTCCTCTACCATCCCAACCCTGCACGTGTTCCCACGCCTCTCTTCCTCCACGGAGTCTTCTCTGAAAACTTCATCCTGCAGGTCTCCCCTGTGGCCCTGGCTGTGGGTCCGTTTCAACATCACTGATAGAGCTTACCTGAGTCTACACACCCGCCCACTCACCACAGAACGGTAAGACTGAAGTGTTAAGACAATGGCCTTTGGAGCCAGAGCAAAGTTAGAATTCAGGTCTTACCAGTAGCTACCTATTACTTAGCACCTCTCAGCTTTGGTTTCCTCAGGTCTGTTAATTGGGAAGGATGATGCAAACGACAGCTCAAGTTTGTACCAGGCACCAACTAAGTGCATCATATGGAGAGTATCTCCTAACCCTTTCTCAGCCTAAAAGATAGGTACTCTTCATCGTCTTCACTTGACCAACTCACAGGATTATTGTGAGGCAGGTACAGGGCTTCACCCAATGCCTGGCACACTCTTGGCACTGTATAAATGCTACCTGTCACTATTTTAAGGCAGCCCATGGGATCAGGTGCTATGACAGCAACGATAGCCTAACTCTACTCCTTCCTCCCACTGGCCGTGACAACTGAATAGGATCTAGACATCCTATCTTGGACTTCCTGGGTCACTCACATGTCTATATATGTCTTGTCTCTTGAGGACAAGAACTTTTGGTCACACATCTGGACACCTCCTCCAGAGAACTGTGAGCATCCTAAGTCCACACAGTCGTGGCAAGTGGAGAAAGCATGTTGGGGGTGGTGAACCCTGGCTGGGCGGTGCCTCCAACTCAGGCTCTGGAAGGAAAGGAGAGGTGCCAGGTGCCAGACAGATGCTTTGGAGAGAAATGACAGGCTGTGGGTGGGACCTCAGATAATGGAGCGCTCTGGGTCCTTGCAGCCTCCAAGCTTGCCTTGGCAGCAGCTCTTTTCCCTGTTCTCTTTTGAAAGGGAATTATGTGACTGCTGGCACTAGGCAATTATCATTTGTGAGCGTTTTTTTTCTCTTGTGTCATGTCAGAAACAGACACACACAAACCTTGCCTATGAACATTCAGTACATTCAGGAACTATAGGCATGAGCCAATCTAGTTTTAAAAATGATGTTGCCATCCAAATTCTATTAACCCTACAATGCAATCTCCCTCAGACCAAAATATTGCAATTTCCTTCTCTCTTCACTTTCTTTTTCTCCAATTTAATTTGATTTTTGCTCCCTTTAGAGGATACACAGCAATCAGGTTAGGCCATCGTCTTTTCAGTGTTGCCCTTAGAGTTCCTTCCCTTTCTATTTCAGTCTATTCTCTCCTTCTTCCTTAATCCACTTTCCGCCCAGTGAATATCCCAAGAAGAACTGGACAGAGATAAATCATTTTGCCTTGGAAAGTTATCAGGCTGAAAAAAAATATAAACAAGCTGCTGCCCTCCAAAACTCAGAAAATCGTGTTAGCCTAAGGTACCAAGTCTGTTTATTTGCCTTTATCTAAAGGATAGATTTCATTATGAAAGCTGGGCCTGACTCAATGGCCAAAGAAGTCCTTAACACAAAGGAAGTGCCAGAAATAATAAATGAATGTGTTTGCTGTTGAAATGGTCCAATCTGGATTTCAGAAGGGATTATATTTGTTTTTTTGGAGGGCAGTGAATCATATAGGTTTTAAATAATAAATCTGCAACTTCAGCTCTTTTGGAGGACATGCAGAATTGCTTGCCAACTCGTGAAAGCCCAGAGAGTAATTGATTTAACAAGACTGAAGCAATATTGCTTTTTATGCAGCTTAAGATATAAACAAATATTTCTTCTTAACACATTTCTGATGTTTGGTATAATAACATTCGTTGAATTAGAAGAAAACAGACACACCTATTAAAAAATCCAGGCCTCTTTTGTGCCTTCTCTTTCTATATCCAAGAAAACGAAGAATCGAATGAATGAAGAAGCTGGAGGGGGTAAGTGAGGACGACTAAGGAGCTTGCTTATTTCTTTCTTATACATTTAGTTACATGTTGACTTGAAAGGAAGAGCTCATGAGTAAAAGATCTAGTTAAAAGTGCTTCTTTATTCTTTACGGAAGGAAAATGAAGAATAACAACATAATAACATTTCCACCCTGGGAAGGCTATGATGTACAAGGTGAGTTTAGCGATGGAGAACATGGTGGTCTGGAATCATTCAAAGAGGCATCTCTGGCGATTGGAAAGCTTCGGTGAAAATCCGTGACAAAAACTCAGGTGCCCTGACTTGCTCACTAGGTCCCATGTCTGGCCATTATTGCCACCACCCTCTGTCTGGCTTCACATGCTGCTATCCCAGTGCACTGGGATTCCACCACCCTGAGGCAAGATGGATTTGCACTGAGGTGACCTTGCAAGACATCTCTTAAGTAACAGGCCTGCCAGGTTACAGACATCCTTGGGTACAGCCCCAGCAATGTGGCTTGGAAAATTCTCCAACCTGGAAGACTGGACATGAATCAACAGGCAGCTCCTGCAATCCAAAGGGAGAGAGTCTATGTTCTTCCAAGAAGAATACGAGCCATTTAATCTACAGGGGTAAGAAGGAATATATAAAGGCCCTTTGGCAAAATTCTTGGTTTCCTTGCCAAACTTCTCTCTGATGGGGAGATGATATAAATAAACATAAACCAATATGAATCTATCTATCTATTTATCTACATATCTTTATCTATTATGACATATAGATCCAATTAATATTTTTGGTAATATCTATACTTTATATACATGATTTAACTTGGCACAATAATGCCATGGCATTCAATCTCTCTTTTAATGGGCAAATTTAGAAGTAACTCATGCTTAGGCAGTGCAGCAGCCAAAAGTGTGGTATCAAATCATTGTCGATGTCTCCAAGTGAGCTGTGGAGAAGACTCCTAAAAATAAAAGTTGAGTGGAAGGGTAGGCTTGTACACTCTGTGAAGCAGACATGAACACAATTAGAATTTGCCTCGAACTTTGCAGTCAATTTACCTTTGAATTGATGTCAAACAGGGAAAATTTCAGCCTGAGGACACTTTTTAAAGGAACTGATCAGTATTGGAGAACAGAGGAAACAGGGAGAACTAGCATGGGCGCGTTAATGGAAACTCCATCTCAGTCACGCCTGTAGTGCTAATGTGAACACAACATGGAATGAGTATCATTGAGGCAGATAATTCCTCTTGTTCCTATCACCCCACCATTCAACCTGCCAACCTGTCATTATTTTAAAGTAGGAATTTTCTTCTTCTTTTCTGTTTTTAGCATTTGTATCTGAGCTGAGGTGCTGCGATAACGTGCCTGTAAAATGTACTGGAAGGGAGGCGTTCAGGCCAGAGTCCACAGCCACAGAGAGCACTGGAAGATCTTAAATGTAACTGGAGGCACAGCAAAAAACACACCTCAAAGCACCTTGTCATCACTGATGATCTTTATTCATCAAGTGCCTAGCTTACCACGATTGACTGTCTTTGTTTAAAAAGATTCCATCTGTTTACCTGCTCAAGTGGAAATGATTCTGTCACCAAAGTTATCTGAAACAAGTATCACTCATTCAAAGGGTCCCTCCTGAATCTTCTCTCCTATCCCTACGATAGCCAGGAAGGGCCCAGGTCATGATACCATCTGCTATTTTATCAAACAGGTAAAAGGCAGGACCTGGAGTTAGGCAACATGATGCAGTGCTTTTGCACACACGCACCGACGTCCAGAGCTCATTCTCTTTAGATCCTGGAGAAAAATGGAAGCAGAATGTAGAGTCACACGGTGAAGTCATCTCATCCCTACTTCCTTTATTAAGGGGAGAAGTCATGTAGAATAAGGGGATCCAGGTGGATCCTACCTGGGGATTCTACCTGGGGTTTTCATCAATCCTATCTCCTTTCTAGGGGGCTGTTTCTGCGGAGATGGCTTTCAGTTTACTCAAGTCCATTCCAATCCAAATTAAATTTGTCAACACACACACACACACAAGCCTGCCTTCATCTCCAGGTGGTGAAGAAAGGAAAGAGTAAATGAGGAGGGGGTGGAAGCCATAAGTCAGGCAATGGAGAGACTGAGGGTAGCAAAGAAAGCAGAAAAAAGCAGAAAGAGAAGGTTTGGAACAATGACTGGGAAATGTTGGTCGTGGGTGAAGCACGGCTGGCTCAACGTGTGAAATCATGTCAAAGCTGTCTTTTCTGCCCGGTTTGTGGTCTCACACCACCCCAAGTTTTGCTTTAATGTCTCAGTGGGACTTTGTGCATATGCACTGGCGTGGGGAGGAGTGGAAGCTGGGTTTGGAGCCCTGGGAAGGGAACTATGACAAGAGGAAAGAAACAAGAAGGAAAGAACTGCTAACAATCCCCTCGTTTCTCCACTCCCCCGGCTCTGCCTCCATGTTTACCCTGAACAGTGTGTGATTGCAAGAGCAAGTACTGCAGATTCAGCAGCCGAGGCATGAAAATGGAAATTACCCACCTTTGAAGAAGGACACATTTGTGATTGGATAAATGGAACAACTATGTTCATTCATCAGAGGCTGCTATACAATGAATTTCCAACTGGTTACCTTTTAAATAACAAGACTTGCTATAATGAAGACTGAAGGGTACTTGAATTTGGTTCTCATGCTATAAAAAGCATCAAGATTTGCACTTATATTAAACTTGGTGGGAAGCTTTGATATAAAGAAATAGCACATTGTGACCAGTAGTTCTTCATCTCTGTGCGCAAATATCTGAGAAATCAATGGCAGGATGTAAAAGAGACCACGCAAAGAGAAAGAAAAGTCCTAGAGAGAAAATTTAGCAACACCTATCCAAGCACTACCTAAGGGAGAAGTTATTCTCAGGGTGATGAGAGGTACGTCCCTGTTTTAGCAAGGGATATATCTAACTATCAGATTCTATGTCATTAAAAATTTTAATCCAATTCTGATGTCATGCTCACCAGTCCCCCTCTAATGATCTGGCTTGCTAGAGAGGTTGCTTAAAACGGATAGAAGACATTGTTCAGGACAGTGCAAATGTCTGGGCTCCCCAAAGTTATATTTCCTATTATCAACTAATATGCTCGCATTTATGTAATATATTTGCTTTAATATTCTAGTTGTGGCCAGGCACGGTGGCTCACGCCTGTAATCCTAGCACTCTAGGAGGCCGAGGCAGGAGGATCGCTCAAGGTCAGGGGTTCAAAACCAGCCTGAGCAAGAGTGAGACCCTGTCTCTACTAAAAATAGAAAGAAATTAATTGGCGAACTAGAAATATATAGAAAAAATTAGCCGGGCATGGTGGTGCATGCCTGTAGTCCCAGCCACTTGGGAGGCTGAGGCAGAAGGATTGCTTGAGCCCAGGAGTTTGAGGTTGCTGTGAGCTAGGCTGATGCCAAGGCACTCTAGCCCGGGCAACAGAGTGAGATTCTGTTTCAAAAAAATAAATTAATTAATTAAATTAAAAAAATGTATATTCTAGTTGCAATTCTCTTGTGTTTAAACTGAATCCAAAATGACGTCTTACAAAGTTCACTTTCTTCAGAGCCATATGGAGTAATCATTATCAAGATCAGTAGTTGTTTCCAAATGTACAGCTCCCTAAATCAATGGAAGCTGGCGTCTACAGGGAAATCATATTGCATAGGATTAGTCAATTTTGAAGTCATCTTAAGTGAGTCAGTTTGCAGGGTTGACTCAACTGGTTATGTATTGATTCTGAATTTACATACCACACACTTTACTTTCCATTACTAATTTCTTTTTTCTTCTTATTTCTTCTTCTTCTTCTTCTTTTTTTTTTTTTTTTGTAGAGATGGGGTCTCACTGTGTTGCCCAACTGGTCTCAAACTCCTAACCTCAAGCAACCCTCCTGCCTCTGCCTCCCAAAGTGCTAGGATTACAGGTGTGAGCCACCACACCCATCCTCCATTACTAATTTCATCTTGCTTTTTAGCTTACATTTATGTTGATGACATGACCATGTCATCTCTTCTAGCTTAAAGACATCCCCTGGGGTAATTATCCAGGCTTTCAAGGTCTCTTCCCATTTGTTTGATGAGGCCATTCTCCGGGTCTTCTTAGCACCTGAAGAGTGTAGCCTGACCCACCTGTTCTTTTGGGCATCATGCTGGAATGAGTGCTAATACTCTGGGTCTGGCCATTGCCTCTTGAATTGAGGTCCCCACCCCAGGGGGACCCAGGGCCTCTGCTAGGTGGTCAAATCTCTGAACTTACCTAGAGCTCCCAAGGAGCCTCTAAGTCTTAGCGTCATCCCCTGAGCTGTCTGTCTCCTACCCCTCCCTACCATGTTGATTGTGGAGCCATGTCACTCAGTTCAGCTTTTCTCCTAATCCATGGTCAGAATGATCTTTTACAAACTCAGATTTTTTTTTCATCACCCCTTCTCCCAAAGTATTCAATGGCTCACCATTGCTTTTAAGACAGATTTCTCTGAGGCCATTAGAGCTGTGCACAGGTTGCCTCTGTCCTGTCCCCACCCTCATCTGCCTCTATCCTGTCCCACCGTCTGTGACCCCTGCTCCAGCCTCACCAGCTCTCCTTCAGTCCACACTACTCACCAAGCTCCTGCCCACAACAAGGACTTTGCACATGCTGCTTCCTCTGCCTTGAATGATCTTTCTCCCCTTTGCCTAGTTCACTCCTCTTTGCCCTTCAGATTTCAGTTCAACCACTAAGTATTCAGTGGAAGAATGTGCTCTTAAAGTATTGGTACACTACTCTTTCTATGCCAAGAGTTTTGAAACTGTTGCTAGCAGCTGACTTCTTGCTTCCTAGTGAAACAGAGGTGGTGAATCAAAACTCTGCCCTTGGCTTCCTCCTCGCCTTGGACACACCACCCACCTTAGACCTCAGGACTCTGACAACCACAAAGTGAAAAACACTGCTTTAGGCTATAAAGAGTCTTTTAAAGCAGAGGAGGACAAGGTGACATCTATGCTTTAGGAAGCTCACTCTTGAAACCATCCAAGTTTATTGGAGGGGGATCATGCACCTCTCATGTACCACTTCACAACTTCTCAGTCTCTTGTGTCTTGTTCCATCTGGTGCCATGTAAATAGCTCTACGTGGGCTCAGATTGACTCAATGTAAGGACATCCTGACGGTCGCCTGCTTCTCCTCAGGGCCACACGCCTCTTCCCTCCCACCATGGGGTCTCCTGTTGATAACAAGGTATGGGACATCTCAGGATTCTGCTCAGCACTCACAAATGCTCAATCTGTATGTTTGAAAATGTGTTACTTCAAAGGGACAAGTTCTCCATTTTCTCCCCTAGAAGGATGGTCCTGAGATGGAACTTGCATGTCTCGATGATTTTCCAGGCTCAAGCAATCAGTTGCACTTAGCAACAGCCAGTGCAGTGATGCATTTCTGTATTGCCTCTCCTTCCTTCTGTCTCTTTGTCCTTATCTTTCCCTACTTCTCCCTGGTATGTGCTCCCTAATTAAGCAGCAGCCTCTATCTCTGGCTAAAACAAAGGGGCAAGAGACCAAGGCAGAGGGATTTCCAGAAGGTCCTGGTCATCAGAAGCCCATCCCTAAGTCTGGATGACTGGTGGCTTTGCCAATAATTCACATGAGAGATGATATAGGCCTGGTCACAAGGAGTGGCTATGAGAATGGAGAGCAGAGGTAGCCCAGAGTGAGAGTTTGGAAAGAGAAAAGGTAGAATGTAATGACCAGTAGGATTTAGTCTAGGATGACTCTCAAGTTTCTAGCTGATGCACTTGCACAGGAAGATAGAAGTTCAATTTTGCAAATGCTGTGCTTGAGCTACCTATGAGATGATCAGGGAGAGGTGTCCAGTAAGTGGCTGGAGTTACGGATCTGGAGCTTAGTAAAGAGGTCTGAACTGACCACGAAGATGTGAGACTCTTGGGGATGCTTAAAGGCAAGGAGTGGATGAGCTGGCTCACTCAGAGAAAGTATGTAGAGTAAGAAAGGGCCAAGGAGGCATCCCTGGGGTAGATTGGAGAAGATGAAAAGAGAAAAGCCATGGAAGAGGAAAGTGAACTCTAAGATATACGAGCATATGGTGGTATCTAGCCTAATCGTTGAGAAAATGATCTTCAGTACATTTCTACATGAGAAAATGGAAAATGTGAGAAACAAGGTCAAAAGACCTTTTGTCTATACAGAGCTGCCAGAGTAACTCCCAACTTGCCTTAATATGTAGGTAATATTCAACATAATATGGTCACTAGCTATAAATTACTTCTAAACTTTGAAACTAGAAAGATTAAGCCATATGATCTTGGCAGAAACCACAGTATTGAGGGAAAAAAAATCCACACTTAAGAGAGGGGAAAATGTCAACTTACTTGCAAATTGATGAGTTTCAGTTTTAGTAACTCTGAAATAAGGATTCTTTAGCTACATCCCTCCTCTAGGTCCAAATGTTAGTTTGGGGAGCTGGAGGGAGATAAGTTCTCATTCTCTTGTTTAGACATATATCTATATTCAACAATATAAAATAAACGTTTAAAAACAAACAGGTGCCCTATAAAGATATACAATTATAATAATTAAAAATGAAAAATAATAATAACAAATATTGTTACAGTTGTGGAGTTTCTAATGATCATTTATAAATGTGGCTCATGTAGACCTTTTGAAAAAACCTATTTTAATTGCATATTCTGGAGCAAATTCCAAATACAGTTGACCCCTAAACAACACAGAGGTTAGAGTCACTGACCCCATTTTTTTGACTAAAAATTCACGTATAACTTTTGACTCCCCAAAACTTAACTATTAACAACCTACCATTGGCTAGAAGCCTTATGGATAACGTGCATAGTCAATCAATACATATTGTGCATGTTATATATGTTATATACTGTATTTGTACAATAAAGTAATCTAGAGGAAGGAAAATGTTATTAAGAAAATCACTAGAAAGAGAAAATGTATTTACTATTCATTAAGTGGAAGTGGATCATCATAAAAGTCTTTACCCTCACCATCTTCATCAGATAGGCTGAGGAAGGCGAAGAAGAGGAGGAAGAGGAAGGGTTGGTCGTACTGTCTCAAGCATGGCAGAGGTGGGAGAAAACCCATGTACAAGAAGTGGACCTATACAGTTCATACCCATGTTGTTCAAGGGTCAACTGTATTATAAAGGCAAAGTGAGTACTTACTAATTCATTTAGATAAATTTAGGAAAAGTCCAGCAATCCCATTACTGGACATCTACCCAAAGGAAAAAAAGACATTCTATAAAAAAAGATATCTGCACCAGAATGTTTATAGCAACACAATTCACAATTGCAAAGATGTGGAAACAGTCCAAGTGCCCATCAATACATGAGCAGATTAATAAAATGTGGTATATATCTATATATCATGAAATTCTACTCAACCACAAAAAATAATGGTGATCTAGCACCTATTGTATTATCCCGGATAGAGCTGGAGCCCATTCTACTAAGTGAAGTATCCCAAGAATGGAAAAACAAGCACCACATGTACTCACCAGCAAATTGGTATTAACTGATCAATACTTAAATGCACATATTCACTGGGTGTCGGGCAGGGGGAGTGGGGAGAAGGGGATGGGTACACATCTAATGGGTACAGCGCACACCGTCTGGGGGATGGACATGCTTGAAGCTCTGACTTGGGCGAGGCAAAGGCAATATATGTAACCTAAACATTTGTACCCCCATAATATGCTGAAATAAAAAATAATAAATATAAAATTAAAAAAAAAGAAAAGATGGGTTCAGCATCTAGCATATCCCACATAATTTGGAATTAGTGAATCATAGTATTAATGTCTAAAGCCTCATTGTTATAATTAAATGTTGCAATGATAAATATCTATGCATTTGTCCACTAATATGAGACCAAAGAACCTTATTTCTAATGAAAGCAACTGTGAAAATTTGGGTAGAATAGGTCTTAAACTGATATCAACAGGCCAAACCATTAGTAGTAGCTAAACAGCTATTAAAATACAGCAAAATTTCTTAGTTAATCTTGACCAATAGGATAACTTGTGTCACATCAGATATTGAAAAATACATAGGTGTCTTTTAAAAATGAAATTTCAAGCTGAATTTGGTTGCATGATACGTGTTTGGCCATATTTTTCTTTCTGGCTCATTCTATAGTCACAAATGCTGTTGCATGGTGATTAGAATACATGAGATGCAGTATATAGCTTTTGATTTTCTAAGAGGGCTGAGTTGTAAGAACTTCATATATCTGGGGGCTTTTGATACAGTTCCACAATTGAAACAGAAACTTCTAACAAACCTGGAGAATTTTCCATTCAGCAGGATGAGCTAACCCAAAAAACAGTCACTTCTGGCCAGCTAGCCTGCTTAGGTTGTAGCTGTCAATTTGGTAAGCAGTCTGGTTTGTTGGTTGGCAAAGCGCTGGGAAGGCTGTTGTAAAACCCCAGTACACACAGACACACACACCCACAATGCACACATACAAAAGTTCCAATCACTGAACCCAAAGAAGAGACTCATTTTTTTTACAAATTGAAAATGAATAAGGCTGAATGTCTCAGTGTCTGTTATCCTAATCCAAATGGTATGCAGGCATCCATTGGAGCACTTGTTAGCTATTCAACTTCCAAGATTAACTCAACAGTAACAACAAGGAATAGAAATTTTAGTAAACGGCAGAGTATCCAAAAGGAAAAATGCATTCTCAAGGTCTGGTTTCTTAGCAGTGAGCTTCCATTGCCCTTACGTAGCATATAAAGTCTTAAAGAGGCAGCGTGACCCTACCCTGCCATTGCAACTCTAACCAGAGGGTGGGCTCGACTCCTTTGATAGGATAGGCAGTGTTCCAGGAGCCTCGAGGGGCCCTTCTAACAGAAGAGGATCATTGCCAACAGGGAAATGAAGTAGACATTCGTAACATAAAAGGCCTCATTTCTCTATGTATATAGCTGTATGTTTGGATGCATTTTCCAGGTATACGTCTTAGGTCAATTCTCATTCTTACATTTTTTAGTTTTCACTTTTTAAAATGCAAGCTTTAATATCTTAATAAGAAAACTTGTCTCAGAAAAATGGCTTTTCGTTTTCATGGAACTAAGTCTATACAAAAGCAAAGGACATGAGTGTCAATCTCGTTATGTGGGACATGCCCTCGCAACAACCCCTCTCCAGGAACCCCTTTGTGTGCATCCCACAATGACACAAATGCATCCCTGTGAGTCAGGGATGCTGCTGCTGAGTTTTCCCACAGTAAGCCCTGGAGGCTTCCGATCTGGTTGCACAGACAACCAAGAAATAAGTGACTTTGGGGCCTTGGAAATAAATCATTGGGCCTCTCGAGCCCACAGATGCAACGTTTCTGGGTCTCAATTCTTTCATCTATAAAATTATTTCCCACTTATTCCATTTACAAATCTCTTTACTCCCATTTATTCTACAGACCATTGCCAGAATGATTTTCCTAATGTTAGCTCTGATCTCTGCCTTGCCCTGCTCAGTGGCCAATCTGCACGCTTAGACTGACGTGGAAACGTTTCATCTACAATCAAGACCCGCTGGTATAAAATGTCAGCCAATTGTTTAGCAATTTTCTCTCAAATTCCCCCACTTATACTCCGTCCTTGAGCCAAAGTGGACTGTTGTTGTTCTCTGTGTAACTTTACACTGCTCTTTCCCTGGTCTCAATCTTGTAACATCTTTCAAGTCCCCCAAAGCCTATTAGAAATCTCTTCTCTTTAGTGAAACATTTTCCTGGATCCTCCAAGTATAAATGGTTCTCCCCTCTTTCAATCACTGCTGAACCTTGTACTTCTCTTAACAAGGTATGTATTACTCCTAGACATGTGTGTGCTTATTTCAACCCTGTCTTCTGGTTGGACTATAAGCTCCCTGAGGGCAGGCAGCATGTCTTGATCTTATCTTTGTGTCTATAGTCCACACTCTACAGCACAGCACCCTGCGCAAAATGGATATCTGTGGGAAGAAACTGAATCAATATATTTTACATTTATTTATAAACAACCAAAGGGGTGTCACATGAAGTGACACTTTGCAATGGAAGTGAAGTATTAGGTAAGAAATGTCCATAGACAACTTTTGTCTTTGTTCCCTTTAGAGAAGAAAAAGTATCTTTCATCCAGTCCTCATACCAACTTGTTACTATCCTACACCATGAATATACCAGCAAGGTTAAGAAATAGCAAAAGAGAGAACACACTTTTGCATCATGTTGCCTCCAGAGTGAAGGGACTTCACTGTCTCCAGCACCATTCTTAGAGAGTCTGTGAATGGTGAGGACAGTGTAAAAAGAGAGGAGTTTGGGGTGAGTGGGGCGGATCCTTACCACTAACCAAGAAAATTAGGCGGTCAGGGGGTGAGGGTAGCTTGGGTATGGGAAGAGAAAAGGAAAAATGGGGTACACTGGAGCACTCAATTGGAGAGAACAGACCTTCCTGTGTATTGAGACCAAGGCTGCTGGGAACACGTTTACAGTTACACAGCTCTGCTCTTTTGACTTCATCTCTGTCCTGCCTCTTTGCCTAGGAGAGTCCACAGAGGCAGGGGGAGTCAAAGCTCTTGAAGATTCCTGAATTAAAAGGCACTGTGTAAAGGCAAAGTATTATTATTATTATTATTATTATCATTATTATTATAAGGAACCTGTCATAGACAGAAAAAGACACCACAATGCATAATTTTTTTAAAAAGTAAATACCACGCTGTCAAATTGGATCCTGATGGGCTGTTAGATAATTTGGCAACCATAGCAGAACAAATGTTCAGGAGAGGTGAGTATTTTTCCACTATTCCAGAAGGCTGGAAGCATAAACAGCAACAATTTTTGCATCAATCTTTCTGCCATGTCCATCAAATTAAGCTTTCAAGTTCAATGCTGAATAAAATACCCTAAACACAGCCGAGAACAAGCCCAGACAGAACATCCTGAAAGTGGGGAGCTGACAGAGAGTGTGTGCACGTTCCACGTGAACATTTCAGCAGTGTCAGAAGACGCAGCACATTAAAAAAAGAATCAGTCGGTGGATTTCTTCTGTGCCTTCCCTTTTAATGGTCCAAAGGGAATTCGCGTTTCAACTGTAGGATGCGCTGTCATAGCAGCTTAGGCAGAGTTGATAGTATCAGAAGGGGAAGAGCAGTTAGCTGGACACCCTGTACTCTACGATTAACTGGGACATTCTGAGAGCAAAGAACACCTACACAGTGTGTCTGTTACACAGCCTGGCTCTTGGTGGCAGCCGACTCAGCACAAGGCAAGATCAACTGTGTTTATCTGGATTTAGGACCAAGGGCATAGTCGGCAGTGTCGGGGCTGGCATGTGGCCACAGACCTGCCCACAGGCAAAGGGATTGGCTAATAATAGTTATGTTTATACAGGGAGAACTGAAGCCACAGTAGAAGGGGAAACTAAAGGCATTAAATTTTAGTAGAGCTAATTTTGGAAGAATGGGGAAAGTGCTAAAGGAAATGAAACAGGATGAATCTGTTGAGAGGAAAGCCACGAAGGAAATAGAACGTGTTTAAAGATAAATTAATGCATGAGCAAAATCACCACGAGCTACCCAATCATAAATATTCCAACAGGAGGCAGAAAAAAAGGCCAAGGTGGATTAAAAGTGAGGATTGATGGTGAGAGAAACAGAAATGTTGTATAATGTGAAGTTGTGGAAGTATAAGAAATCAAGGACTGGCTAAAAGACAGCTACTGAATGAAAATAAAATGTGGAGAGGTAAATCTTTTGCTGGACAAACACCCCCGTTTCCTTCCGGGTTTCCTCCTGTCATCCTATAAATATTCTTATTTGCAGCTTTCTGCCTGGAATCCACTTCCATTCTCTGGATTCAACTCATGTTTACTCCTGTATGTTCTTGACTGAAGGTAGGGGGTTGTTTTATTTTAACGTGAAGGGGAAACCCACCTCAGAGAAAGTGCGAAGGACTTAGGCAATGGTTACTCTGTCTGCTAAGAAGGCTCCCCTGGCATCAGAACAAGAAGTGAGAGAAAAACTTCCCGGGTGCACAAGACTAAGTTGAGACGTAGAGAGCAGAGATGTAGACCATAGACCTGTGTATGGAGTACACAGAGTCACTGATGAAGGGACATGGGAGTTTCTCTGCCTCTGTGTTCCCCTAGGGACGTTCCTCTGAACTCAGCGGGGAAAAGGCTCTTGTCTATCTGTGCGGCTTTGCACAAGGCTAAGGACAGCACAAGAGACCTACGACTTTAAGCCCTAACTCCCTAGTAAGCAGGTCAGTAAAAGTCTGCCAGTTAAAAACGGAAATCAGGAAGGGGCAAAAATGATACCTCATGTATAAATTGTCAGCAAGTGACTCCAACTCAGCATGGAGAAAAGGGGGAAAATAAGAAAATCCTCTGATCTGTAGAAATCAAATACAAGAGTTTTAATACCTCATTTTAATAGAGTTTTGGGGGCTCAATTTGGTAGTAGCTTTCTTTTGGTTCAAAGATTCTGGAATTTTTTTCTAGGTACCGGTAGTTACTACTTACAGGTAACCCCCTAGGACCCCCATCTAGAGGCTCTGCTGGCCACCAATCAGGAATCCCCAGCACACTCTGCCAGCTTTGTCTGAGCTTCACCTGGGGGAGAGCAGGCATGGCCAGACTTTCCACATCTTACTTTCACAATAGAGATAGTAGCATTTCCTCACTAAGAAATCTGGTGCCGAAGAATCCCAGAAAACAGAGTGGGGCTTAGAGCCAGCTTGAAGATGAAAGACAGCAGGCTGATTCTCAGATTCTGGAGAAGGCTGGGGAAGAAGAGTCTATGCTTGGCTGTACTAATGCCCCAGCATAGTACCTCAATAACAGAAATTAGAAGACAGCTGTACCCAAGTTAAATAGTGTCTCCCCACCCCTCAAAATGGGTATCCACTCAGAACCTCAGAATGTGACCTTATTTGGAAATAAGATTGTTGCAGATGTAATGAGTTAAATTAAGATGAGGTCATACAGGATTAGGGTTGGCTCTAAATTTAATGACTGGTGTCCTTATAAGAAGGCCACGTGACTGCACCTGTGAATAGCCACTGCACTCCAGCCTGGGCAGTATGAAACACATTCAATCCTTCTGAATTGAGGAAATCTCTTCCTGGCTTCTGTGGAAGCTCCCGTGGCCTTCAGTAGCCACCATCTCCTGTTCCCTCCCTTCTTGGAGCTTCTCAGAAGAACAACTGCATTCAACAGAATCATTTCTGCACCGTCCTGTTGCAGTCTGGCTTTTGATCTTACCACTACAAGGAAGCCGTCCTAGCCAAGGTAGTTGCCAAATTTCTAGTCCTTATCTTTGTGGATAGCTTGGCGACATTTCATATTGCCCCACCTCTTGAAATTCTATTCTTCTTTGACTTAAATGACATCTTTGCCCAAAGAATATCATCCACACCCACATCATATCAGTCATCAGAGAGTCATCTGATGACTCAGATATATATCCCAAAATCCAGTCTTTCACTTTACATTCATGCCCCAGGCCTTCCTAATCCAACAGGTTCAAAGTTGTACCAATCAATCAGCTCTCTTGTTCTTCCTCTTGCTCTCTCCTCCTTAGCTCTTTTCATTCTTTACTGATAATTCGACTAAGGTCTCTTAAAGCACCAGTATGTAGGTGCTTGGTCTTAAGCTTGCAGAGATAAAGAAAATCTCAAAGATCAGCAGCAGAGAAAGACCAGGCAAGTATCAATGTCATAGTCTAACAAGAGAAGCAAAACTGGAAGAATGTACAAGAAGTAGAGGTAGCACGGAAGAGAATGTGAGAGTCTGGATCCAGGTAGGAATGAGATGAGGTCAGAGTGGCAGGGAAGGTTCCCAAAGATCAGTGAGGTTGTCTCTTCCCTCAAAAAGCTGCTTGCTGGTCTGTCTTAGACAGTGCCCACCAGCAACAATCCATCACTCTAGCCTGAATCATGGGAGTTTTCCTAGGGTTATCTCCTAGGACCAATTTCTTTAAGTTCTACATGCAACAAATCTCTCAAACTTTATTTCTCGGACACCTGAATTTATCTCCTAATTGGCTTAAATCCTATTTCATCCCCAATTCTACCTCCATGAGAGCAAGGAGTCCATCTGCTTTGTTCACACCTGTATTGTGCATGATTAGATCCATTTCTGCACTTAATAAATAGCTGTTGAAGGCAAGCATGCTTCCGAGTGGTGTTCCTGTCACTAAAACCTAGATCTTGTCATGCCACGTTATTGTTTATGAACCTTCAGGGCTCCTTGTTGCAATTGAATACAGTTAAAAATCAGCTTGGCAAACAAAGTCCTTTACAATCTGGTCTCCGCAGACCTTTGTCAGTCTCATTTTCACCAGTTCCTCTGTTCACCCTCCTTTTAGCCACACAAAACTACCACTGACCTGTCAGCAGGTGTAGCACACTCTTTCAAGTTTCTGTGCCTTTGATTTTACTGTTCCCTCTTCTGAAACATATTTATCTTCCGGGTCCTTGAGGTGGACTTCTATTCATCTTTTAAGATTCCATTCAGGTATCTTTTTATTTTTCCCATTCATTCTGTCTGACCAAATAAGGCCATGCCTTCTCCTTGATCCTCTGAGTTAGACTCTCCCAATGCTGATCACTAATTATCTCTTTGATGTATTTGCATATCCTCTTCCCCAAATAGAATTGTGAGCTCCTTGAAAACAAGAACTGGGAGGCAGAACAATAAAACCAACCTAATTAGCATGCAGTGATGTCCCTCTTAGGTCAAAGAGAAAGCCAAAAGTACAAACAAATGCAGGCTGAGATGAGATGCTCCTTTTACTGTACACATGTTGCCGTCTCCCTGGGTGGAATTATATTACGTTTACATCAGAAGGCAGTCAAGTGTGTAATATATTTAGAAAGATTTCTATCAAAACGGTTTGGATTTTTGAAAATATTTGGGAGCTTACAAAGGATAAGCTTTAATTATCTAAAGACTCATTGATATGGAACGTCCCATTGCCTTCCAAGGCTAGATACGGATAAGCACAGAGGTTATAAAACATGCAGCAACACCTTCAGAGCAAATCCGAGATGACAAACTCCTCTGGTGTGACCTGCGCTGTGGAGCCCCAGAGGAAAAACTAGAAAGACCGTGGATAAAAGCCAAAAAACTGAGGAGACTACGAAACATTCGGCAGGAGAAGGAAAACGGGAGGTGGTGCTGAGGGAGGAACAGAAAGAGAACTTTCTTCTTTTAGACACAAAAGGAGACCGTGCTTATGCAGTGTTTTCAAACTCGTGATATCGAGCACACTTTTGACTCTCTCGATTTGCAAAGCAGGATTATGAATATGAACTAATTGATCAAGCTGCAGAGCTCTCCAGATTTCAGTAATACTGGATCTCAATTAAAACAGAACCAACACGTCTGGAGAAGCCACCTAAAAATCCCAGGGTTGGGTTCGAATTCTGAGTTGCAGATGTAAGCTGGTCAGTTCTTAGCTTTGAGCCAGTATCTCCCCGGTTCTAGAAGCTTTGTGAGATTAGTTTAGTTGGTAATGGACAGAAGTTTGTTGTTTTAATAGTTGATTATTTGTTTTAATGTGCTTTTGGACAGTTATAGCATCTTACTCATGATTTTATATGCTTAACATGAGTTAAAAAAAATTAAGTGTATTCAAAGAAAAATAGCGATGGTACCCACGCCATGTGCCTATGGAAAAGGCTACCCCATTCATACAGGAATAACCGAAGTTTTGGGAAAAGCTAAGAACAATGCTCACTTTTAGTTGTTCAAATTTGTGCCTATTTGTTTAATCTTCATGTTTATAGCTAAGTGAGTATAAATTTGTGAATTTTTTATTTCTGGTGTGGAGTTAAAGGAAAACAGATAGAAAAGGGAGAGGAGATGAGGAAAAGGGGGAGCATGTAAGGAAAGTTCTGAAACTACACAGGTTCTGAAAACCAGCTAAAGAAAACTAGCAGAAATGAGCGTGTTGAATGCAGTTACGCAGAAGTCTGCATGAAGATGCAGCTCTATTTTATTTAGAATCTGGCTCTCTGGAGTGGCCTGGGGAGACAGGCATCTCATTTTCTGGAGGGGCCCAGAAAAAACAGCAGTCACTCGGCGTTCTTGCCAACATCTCACACAAACAGCACACAGCAGTGGCTCAGTCTAACAGCAGACAACACCACCGAGCATTCAGAGCCCGTCCTCTCAGCAGAGACTAGGATCCTGGAGGAAATGACAAAAATATATATGTGTGTGTGTGTGTGTGTGTGTGTGTGTGTGTATTTTTACTTCCTTTCTTTTTGTCTTGTTTCAAATTACCTCTTCTAATTGCATGCTTGGAGTTGATAAGGAATTTAACAGAAGAAACCAGAATGAGAAACGTACCAGAAAAGGCAACACAGAGGCATGTCATGTCAATTCTGCAAAAGATTGTTGAAACAGGAGCCAGTAACTAGATCCGCCAAAATCAAGGTCACATTTCAGCTACTAAGGGGTGCTCTGTGGTCTCTTCTAGCAGGGTCCAGCCTTTGGCCTTTGGACGTTTCTCAGCCTCATCTCTGACCACTCCAGCTCAAATGATCCATTCTTTCAGCCTAGCTGGTACCTCCTTATTTTTCACAACTCAGCCCAACCTCAATTCTTTCATATGACTGTCCTGGTTCGCATGGTCTGAGTCAGATCCCATGCTCGGGGTCCCCATAGTGCCCGCTTCCTCTTTCCTGCCTCCCTCCTTTCTCACTTCCTTTATTAGAACCTTCAGCACATATTCATTGAGCACCTACTATATCCCAATGACTGTCCTAGGCACTAGAGCTGTAATAGGAAGAACCCTGTTTTCATGGAGTATACATGGGAAAGATAGGGATTAGGAAGAAAACACAGCCCCCAAAAGCACCCCAAATTATAAACAACAAGATTTTTTATTAACATAACAAATATTCTGTAATGACAATAAAAAGAGTCATGTGATGTGACCTGAGGAGGTTAGTTTATTTCAGATGGGATAGAGAGAGAAGACATCTCTGAAGAGATCATTTTAAGCTGAGATCCTGATGACACAAAGGAGTCATAAATGGAAAGATCTGGAAGGTTAGCAGCAATAGCATATACAAAGATTCTAAGATAAGGAAGAGCTCGCAGGTGTTTCAGGGACAGAAACAGAACTAGTGGGGCACAAGGGGAGTGAGTATAGAGGGGTCAAGGTGTTAGGTAGGAATCAAATCTGCAGGTGGTGGGTGCAGGGCAGGAGGGTGATTCCTAGGGGCGGAGAAGCTGGAGAGCAATCAGGGGAAGGGACTGCAGGAAAACACAGAACACTTGACAATCATTTGGTAGCATCCCACACCTCCTGTAAGCCCTCCCCCGACCAGGCCAATAAAAGGAAACCACCTGTGAGTCCTCGACGTCTTTCTCCAATTGTGGAGACTGACCTATTCCTCTCTCTGCTATGTATTTTCACTTTGGGTAGCTTTCTTTTTTTAACTTTCACTTTGTATAGTTTCTTTCTTTTCTGTAATTAACTGTCTGTGTGGGATTGCTTTGTATTTGTGATCACGCTGTCATTGGCCGAACTCGGTGCCAGTACTCACTCTTGACGCTGGGAACCGAGGACCAGGAACATTAAGATAGATCTAACAAAGGTGAGGTCAAAGAGGCAGGCAGGGGCCAGGTCCCATGGGGCTTTTTAGACTATGGCAAGTCACGTGGATTTTATTCTATAGGCATTAGAAGCCACCTACATAAGTGGTTAGGTGGGAGGATGTTATTAAAATCACCTCGGGATCTGTCTCTCATTTAGGACTGTTAAAAAAAAAAATTAGGCTGGGCACAGTGGCCATGCCTATAATCCTAGCTCTCTGGGAGGCAGAGGTGGGAGGATTGCTTGAGGCCAGGAGTTCGAGACCAGCCTGAGCAAGAGCAAGTCCCCCAGTCTCTACAAAAAAACCCAAAAAGATTAGCCAGGTGTGGTGATGCATGCCTGTAGTCCCAGCTACTTGGGAGGCTGAGGCAGGAGGATCACTTGAGCCCAGGAGTTCCAGGCTGCAGTGAGCTATGATGACGCACTGCACTCTGACCCAGGAGACAGAGCAAGACCCTGTCTCAAAAAAAAAAAAAAAAAAAATTAAAAATTAAAAAAACAACAACAAAATCATCTGGAGAGCCATTTTGAAACCTGCTTGTTTGCCAAACATTCCACACATTCTGTCTGGGGAGGCCAGGTATCGCGTTTGGTGAGCCA
>CAUYRT010103588.1:0-52520 GCA_963574885.1 Lepilemur ruficaudatus
GGTGGGACTGCAAACTAGTGCAACCTCTGTGGAAAGCAATATGGAGATACCTTAAAGAGATACAAGTAGATCTACCATTTGATCCAGCAATCCCACTACTGGGCATCTACCCAAAAGAACAAAAGACACTCTATAAAAAAGGCACCTGCACTCGAATGTTTATAGCAGCACAATTCACAATTGCAAAGTTGTGGAAACAACTCAAGTGTCCATCAATACATGAGTGGATTAATAAAATGTGGTATATATATACGATGGAGTACTATTCAGCTACAAGAAACAATGGTGATATAGCACCTCTTGTATTTTCCTGTATAGAGCTGGAACCCATTCTACTAAGTGAAGTATCCCAAGAATAGAAAAATAAGCACCACATGTACTCACCAGCAAATTGGTTTCACTGATCAACACCTAAGTGGACATATAGGAATAACATTTATCAGGCGTCGGGCAGATGGCAGGGGGGTGGGGGGAAGGGGTATATACATGCATAATGCGTGCGATGCGCACCATCTGAGGGATGGACACGCTTGAAGCTCTGACTCAGGGTGGAGCAAGGGCAAAATATGTAACCTAAACATTTGTACCCCCATAACATGCAGAAATTTTTTAAAAAGCTAAAAGTACAAAACTTCTATGTAGAAACTTTGGAGAAAATTTTCATAAGCATGAAAAAGATTTCTTAGCCAAGATAGAAAAATAACAAACCGTAAAAGAAGAAAAATGATAAGTTGTGCTTCATCAAAATTAGAAGCCTCCACAAAGAACAAAGTTGGAGGCCTTATACTACTGGATTTCAAGATCTACTATAAGCCCACATTAATCAAGATAGTGTAAAAATGTCATAAGGATCGACACATAGATCAATGGAACAGAATTTAGAGCCCAGAAATAGAGTCACACTTATAAAGTCTTTTGATTTTCACAAATGTTTCAAATCAATCCAAGAGGGCAATAAAAGAACTTTTCAACATATGGTGCTGGAATAACTGGATGGCTATACTGAAAATAAATATCCTGCCACCCTACTACACACCATAAAGAAAACTTAATTCAAGATGAATCACATACCTAAATGTAAAAGCTAAGATCCTAAAACTTTTAAAGAAAAGTGAAGAAGAATGTCCTTGAGAACTGGAAGTAGGCAAAGGTTTCTTAGGCCCCAGAAAGGAATAATCATACATAAAAAAATAAAATGGACTTAAAATTAGAATTTCTGCTCATGTAAGACACCATTGATGAAATTAATGACAAATCACAGATTAGAAGAAAATATTATCAGAACATACATCTGACAGAAGACTGTTTTTCAAGACACACACACACGAGCGCATACACGCATTCCTACAACTCAATAGGAAAAAGACCACAAAATACTTTAAAAGTGGGAAGAATATTTGACCAAACCATTCACAAGGGAAAAATATATAAATGGCCAAAAAGCACATAAAAAGGTATTCAACGTCAGTAGTTATCAGGGGAATGTAAAATTAAACTAAAAGGAAATACCACTACGCACACATCAGAATGGCCAAAATTTAAAAAGAATAGGGGAGAAACTGGTGCTATTATGCATTGTTTGTTGGAATTTAAAATACTACAACTTTGAAAAAGGTCTACAATTTTCTTATAACTAAGCATATTCTCACCATATGACCCAGCCATTCTTCTCCTGAGTATTTATTCAAAAGAAATGAAAAAATATGTTCACAGAAAGACTTGTGTAAGAATAATCATAGCAACTTTATTCATAGTAGCCAAAAACTGGAAAAACAAAAAGCAAAAGTCCTTCAATGAAAGAATAGATAGACAAAATGTGGTATATTCAGACAATCTAAGCCTACGCCGCATTAAAAAGGAAGGCACTATTGATACACGCAAAAGCATTAATGGATCTATCAAAAATAGAGCAAAGAAAAGCAATCTCAAACTGAGCGAAAAAAGGCATACACAACAGAGTACATACTGTATGACTCCATTCATATGAAGTTCTAGAAGAAGCAAAGTAATTGATTGTGAATAAATGTTAGAACAGCAGTTGCTTCCAGGGATTAGCTGGGAGGAGCATGAAGTAATGGTAAATGTTAATGATGATGTTCTATATCTTTCTAAGGATATAGCTTACTCAGGTTTGGCATTTGTCAAAACTCAAGGGATATGCCCTTTAGATTTGTGCATTTCATTGTATGTAGATTTTAAATTAAAACAATGTTTTAAAAACAGGCAATAATAGATGCTAGCAAGGATGTGGAAAAAGGGGAACCGTCATACGCTGTTGGTGAGAATGTAAACTGGTACAGCCACTATGGAGAACAGTATGGAGTTTCCTCCAAAAACTAAAAATAGAATTACCATATGATCCAGGAATCCCACTGCTGGGTATGTATCCAACAGAAAGGAAATTAGTATATCAAAGAGATATCTGCACTCCCATGTTTATTGCAGTATTATTCATGATAGCCAAGATATGAAACCAACCTAAATGCCCATCAATGGATGAATGGATAGAGAAAGTGTGGTACATATACACAATGCGATATTATTCAGCCATAACAAGAATGAAACTCTGTCATCTGCAGCAACGTGGATGGAATTGGAGGTCATTACGTTAAGTGAAACAAGACAAGCACAGAAAGACAATAATCATATATTCTAACTCAAATGTGAGAGCTAAAAAAAGTGGACCTCATGAAGATAGAGTAAATCAGTAGTTACCAGAAGCTGGAAAAGAGGGGGGATGAAAGGAGAAAAAGGAATACAAATTATTTCTTACCATCGATTGAACTGTACACTTAAAAATGGTAAAGATGAGAAATGATATGTGTATATTTTGCCTCAATAAAATATTTTAAAGAAAAGTGATAAACAAATATTGAATTCTAGTTAATGAAATATCTAATGAAGTATTCATGAGGAAAATCATTTTAGTCTCTAATTTGCTTTAAAATGCACACAAAACATAAGATGAATTAATGGATTGATAGAGGGATAGAGAGATATGATATAGCAAATATGTGAAACAATGGAAGAATCTAGGTAGTGGTATACAAGTGTTTACTCTGGTGTATGTTTCAACATTTTCTTAATAATATGTTGAAAAAGAAAAGTTCTGCTCTCCCAAAAACAACATTAAGAAAACCAAGAGAAAAACTACTAAGTGAAAATATTCCCATTACATATATCTGACTAAGAATTTGTTTGTAATCTATAATTATTTCATCTTAAAATTAATTTTAAAAATCAACCTATTTTAAAAATGATCAAAAGACATGAGTAGGTATTTCATAAAGGAAAATATATATGAATAGCCAATAAAAACATTAAAAGGTGCTCTAACAATATTAATCATCAGGAAATTCCAAATTAAAACCACAAGGAGATGCCATTGTGGCCATTAAAACAGCCAAAATTAAAATTTAAAAGACTGACAATACAAAGTTCTGCCAAGCCCAGGGAGAAACTGAAACTCTCCTACACCACTTGTGGGGATGTAAAATGGTACAACCAATTTGTAATGCAGTTTGACAGCTTTTTATAAATTAGATATATATTTATCATATGGTCCAGTCATTCCACTTCTAGGTATTTACCAAAGAGAATTGAAAATATATGTCCACACAAATATTTTTACCCAAATTTTCATTTCATGTTTATTCATGTTTGCCAAAAACTGAAAATGATATGAATATCTTCCAACAAGTGAATGGATAGATAAACTGTTGTATATCTATACAATGGAATAGTACTCAGCACTAAAAAGGAATGAACTACTGCTACACACAACATGGATAAATTTCATGGGCATAATATCTAGCAAAAGAAGGCAATTATAAAAGAGTCCATGCTGTATGATTGTGCCTTTTTGAATTCTAGACTAGACAAAGTTATAAAGCATTGTGATAGAAATTGGAGCAGTGGCATTACCCAGAATAGGAGGCGAGAGTTGGGGGTTGACTTCCTAATAGCAATAAGAAGTTTCTTGGAGTAACGCAAATGTTCTGTATCTCGCTTGTGGTGGTGATTACACAACTGTGTATGCTCCAAAGATCTCATGTAACTCTACTACAATTAAAGTGTGTGCATTTTATTGTATATAAAAAATGCTTCAATTAAGTAGATTTTTAAAATACTTAAGCCAGATCATGACACTCCCTGTCATACAATGACTCTCCATTTTTTCTCATGGCAAGAGCTAAAATCCAAAGACCTAAAAAGTCCCCAGTGATCTGCTCCCCTTCCACTGTGCCAACCCCTCTGACCTCAACACTTTATACTCTTTGCCTTACTCCACTTTCGCCACACTTGGCCTCCTTACTTTTCCTGGAACATGCCAAGCATGCAATCACTGTAGGGACTTTGCACTGACTCTTTCCTCTGTCTGGAATGCTGTTTTTCCAGGTATTCATAGCATGACTCACCCTTCACCTCTTTTGGGCCTTTGTTGCCTTCTAAATGAGGCCTTTACTATTGATTATCTATTTAAAATTACATGTGTATGTGCACACACACACCCCTTACTCTCCTTTTTTGCTTTTTTACCTTAACACTCTCACTTTCAAATGTAGTTCATACTACATGTATCATGTGTGTCAGTCACTGTGAATATTTCCTTGCAAGAATGTCACAATAACAGAGATTTTTGTCTGCTTTGTTCACTGCTGTGTCACCAGAGGCTGCTACAGTGCTTGGGACATATTAGGCTCTCGATAAAAAAAATTGTTGAATAAAGAAATAATCTTCAGGCTGAGATGAGGATCTTCTTGGAGGGGGAAATCTGAAAGGGCGCAATGAGCAAACTGTCCCTTCAGGTCTGTTACATGTGACACTAGTTGGGCTTCTGTGTGACTACCTATTTGCTCCAAACAAGCTCCAAAAAGCTTTTCCCATAAGAAAATTGGGCATTCTTCCTGGGCATGATGGAAGAGCCTTTAATCCTCAAGAGCTGGGAGAGGGGACTTGAGGGGCTGAAGCCTACACTGAAGCCCATCTTTGGGGACAATACCTAAAGCAGAGTCAAATTGTAAATTTAAGAAAGATAATTGGCAGGCAGGATTCCTGGTCTGGAAGATGGAAAAAAAGACCCTCCCTGAGGAGTAGTCTGGGGTTTACGCCAAGCTTCCCAGGTTTCTCTGGCCTCAGTAGATTAGTGTGCACCACTAGACCTGGTAATTCTGAGCCCAATCTATGACAGCGTGCTCTGATAGGAGAAGGAAGGAGAGATGTAGTAGATAGCATCCTGTTCAGGGAGGGCAGCCTGACTGGAGGAGGTGGAGGGCAGAGCTCTGGACAGGGCCGCAGGTAGTGGGAGGAGGACTGGCAGCCTAGTGACAAAGGAGAATTCTTCTGAGAGTTGGCCTTTGCTCCAAAGTTCTCACTGCTAAGAGCATCTTTGAGTCTCACTTTACAAAGTCCCTTTGAATTGGAGGAATTGGAATAAATGGCAAATCATCCAAAAGACCTTTTGCAGTTGGATAAAATCAGAAGCTGCATGTCTCGTGACTGAACAGGTTAGAGGTTAGTGGGGCAGGACATTCCTTGAGCTGGAATCTGAAGATTAGGGTTTCAATCACACCTGGCAACTCTAGTTTGAAGTCTTGAGCAAGACATTTTCCTTCACAGAGTCCCAACCTACCCCATGAGTCACATGAAAACCAAATCAATGTGTGCCTGGGAGGCATTTTAGAAACTGCAAGGGTCTGTGCAGGTATCAGGAGCTATTGCCAGCAGCTTATTTCAGGTAGTAGTATACTGACCAAGGACTAATTGGCTGACTGGAGTAACTGGGCACATTTGAACCTTCCAGCTCATTTGACTCTGGCGTAGGTGAGTCTCTGGTGTAATTGAAATCAATTATCAACATGTAGTCCTCACTTGAGCTACCAGCAACAGAATCTCCTTCCCCAGACCTATTGTATCAAAATGTCCATGGCAGGGCCCAGGAAGCTGCATTTTGACACATTCGCAAGTGGTTCTGATGACCATGGAAATTCAAGATCTGTTTGATCTTTCCACCCACATATGGAATTTCCCTAGCCTTGGGACTTCTTTCTCTCCAATACTTAGCCCTGCAGATGGTCTTACTCACTAAATAGGACACTTATTTTGGAGGGGTTGTGTGGGCCTCACCTCCAAAAACCCATCTTAAATTGTCACTCACGTCATCTTGTCCATAGCTGGGAGGATATTCAAGCTGCACTATTAATCATTAAAAGATAGTCTGAATGCTTGCTAACCTATCTGTTTATCAGGTTGCAGCTGTAGGTGAAACTATTCAGAACTGCTTACCAGACATTGCTGAGTCACCTGCATGATCTTTCGCATATAGCCCATTAGAATGTCACAGTTGGTGAGTGATTCCAGCCTTTGGATTTTGCTAAGTTCCTGCTGGGGGGTGGTCAAAGACAAACAAACAAAGAAATGTACTCTGTTTTTCAAATACAGTGCCAGCTCACACCTCCCACATATAGATTTCAATGCCAATGGGAGGTGGTGGGGGGAGCAGGAGGGGACAGGAGTGGTGAGAGGCACTATGCACTGTGTTTTTACTGTGCTTTTGTAGAAGGGGGATGGACAGCAATTTTGGCTCAGAGGCGTAATGGAATGGAGCCAAATCCATCCCATGTATGCCTCCTTAGTACAGGCCCTGTTGTTTACAAGTTGTTCCCTGGTCTTTGCTTAGCAACTCTTCTTAGCTTCCTAGGCAGCAAGAAGTTTGTGTAAGGAAAATTTTTGTGCAAAATCTATGGACATAACAAGTAATTTACAGAAAGTGAGATTTTCTGTCTGCGTCTGGGCTAGGGCAGTAATTATACATGAAAGGTAGTCAAGAAGAATATTACAGGGTTACAAAGGTTTTGGTTACATAAATTGCTTTTGTACAGTTTGAGTCAAAGTTATAACTGTGCCCATCCCCCAGATAGTGTGCATTATACCTGTTAGGTGTGAATTTACTCATTCTTTCCTCCCCCCTCTACCTGTTGGATTTCCAACGGCTGTTATTTCCATATGTGCACATATTATTGATCAATTAATACCAGTTTGATGGTGAGTACATGTGGTGTTTGTTTTTCCATTCTTGTGATACTTCACTTAGAAGAATGGTTTCTTATCCCAGCTCCACCACTGACTTGCTAGGTGACCCTAGGCAAGTCCCTTGCCCTCTCTGGGAATTAGTGTCTCTGTTGTTACATCAATGATTTTGGATTCTGACTCCTATATGTTCAGCCGTGAAATTCTAGAATTCCATCAGTGAGCTAGTAAGTCAGGAACAAGTCTGTTCCAGCCTTCAGAGGCAGCTTTCTAAAAATATCAAACAACCCTCATAACTTGACCTCATTTCCCCCTGAGAAAGCTCACTGTGTATTTGTTTAGTTTCTTTTCTAGCTCCCTAAACTTTCTTGAAATAACTTGATTTTCTTGGAAAATATAAAGGAGTCTGAAGAATTTGGAGATAGCCTTTAGCCCTGGGCCTTCCTACCACCGAAGAGTTCTTTTCATATGAATAAATGAGTGCATTCTCTCTACTTCAAAGCCTGAGCCAATCTGAACATAGACTGCGGAGAATATAAAGTCTTTAGCAACCTAGTGGGACTCTGAAGATCCAGAAGCCTGGTAAATATCTCTGAGGTTTTCAGTGAGTGCCATAATCTCAGAGCCGGGTCTGAATCCTTTATTCGTGGTGGCGTTTTCCCTCCCTGGGGCCCTCCTATGGGAGGAACTTCTCTTATAGGCCAATTGCCAATTATTGGCATGACAGGAAGTGCCACATGTAGGCACTTTCTTCTGAGTGAGGCCAGGTAACAAGTGATAACCATAAATTTTGAGGCAATTGGTGGCTTCTTCCTTGGGCTTGGTTAAGTGTGAGCTTCCAAATTCCGTATTTTCAGTTGAAAACGGAGTACAAAAAAATGAAGGCCCCCTACCTCTTGTATTAGTTATGGTAAACCTAAGCTACAAAAAAGATAACTAATAATAGAACAGATTAAAGTGTGTGTGTATATATATATTGTACATTTATATATGAAGAATATGTATTTATATTTCTCTTTCATGTAGTAGTCCCAATGTGAATGATCTAGCTTTGCATCGCAAGGTCATTCTGGAACCCAGTTTCTTTCCCTGAAAGTCACTGTTCTTCCACTTCTTCTATTCTTTGGGACAGCGGTCCCCAAACTTTTTGGCACTTGGGGCTGGATTCAGGGAAGACATTTTTTCCACTAACTGGGGATGGGGGCGTGGGGTGTCTTGGGGTGGGGTGAGCGGTGTGGAGCTCAGGCAGTGATGCACAGCCAATTTCCTAACAGGCCAAAGGCTGGTAACAGGCCACAGCCCAGGGGTTGGGGACTGCAGTGTTGGGACATGTCATCTTTTATATGATTAAAATCAGTGGCTACCACAAAAGTGTTTCAGCCAGCAAAAATGCGGAAGAGAACATCCACTCTCATGAGACCCTGGCACAGAAGAAGGCCACATCACTTCTGCTTGCAATTTATTGGCAAGATTGTAGTCATATGTTCACACCTAACTGCACGGAGTGTTACAAAACATAGTCAACAGGAGCAGCCATGTGTTCTCTTGTAATCCTATTATAATGGAATAAATGAAAAGTGGGTTTGGTGGGAAATTCACAATGTTTATTACAATCTGCCCACCTTAGTATTTGTGTGCACCCTTCTTTGTGCACAAAAGGCACAGTCTTCACAAGGGAAACAGCCCACAGTTGCCTTCAAGTACTGCAGACAGCCATTCTCCAAAATCTCCAGGTGGCACAATATTAGAGAATACATCTTTTATGAGGGTGATTTAGGGTTTGAACAATCAAGAAATTTGTTACACCATAGTTGGGTTTGTGTGTGTGTGTAGGGGGGGTGTAGCAGCTCTAATAAGATATAATTTATATATCATACATTCATCCACATAGAGTTTACAGTTCAATGCTTTTTAGTATATTCACAGAGTTGTGCAATCATCACCACAATCAATTTTAGAACAATTTTATCACATCCAAAAAAAACCCCATGCCCTTTAGATATCACCTACCCTCAATCCCTCCATCCCCTCCAGGCCCTGGCAACCATTATCTTCTTTCTGTCTCTATAAATTTTCCTATTCTGTACCTTATAAATGGAATCATGCAATATGAGCCATTTCATGACTGGCTTCTTCCATGTGGTAGCAGGGATCAGCACTTCACTGCTCTATACAGTTGAGCAATAATCCACGGTATTGACATGCCACATTTGTTTATCCATTTGTCAGTTGATGGAAATTTGGGTGGTTGTAGTTTCTTTAGCCATAAACTTGTCTCAAAACTGTGTTAGTATGTTCATGGATGGGAAAACTCAATATTTTAATGATGCCAATTCTCCCAAAATTAATTTATAGATTAAACACAATTCCCCCCAAAAAGTCCAGCAGGTTTGAGTGTGTTTGAGTGTGTGTGTATAAATTGACAAAATTATTCTAACATTTATATGAAAATGCAAAGGTCTACAAATAACCAAGGCAATCTTGAAGATGAACAGAATCAGAGGACTGAGACTACCAGATAGCAGACATATTATAAAGCTACAATAGTTCAGACCAATTCAGCAGAATAGAGGGACCAGAAACAAATCCACAGAAATATTGTCATTTGATTTATAACAAAAATGCCACTACAATGCTAGATCAATTTGCTATCCATTTGGAAAAAAATGAATTGACCCTATATCACACAATACACATAAATCAATTCTAGAGGGATTACACAACTAAATGTGAGAGATAAAATTCTAAAGCTCTCAGAAGACAACATAAGGGCATATCTTCATAGCATTGGGATAAGAATAAATTCTTTAAAAGGCTACAAAATCTTATAAAATGAGTAAGGATACTTATAATATATTCAACAAAGGCTCATATACAGAATATATTAAAAACACTTTTAAAAATCAATAACAAAAATGTAGAAAACCAAAGAGAAAAGGGACTTAACAACCAAAAATGTTACCCAAATGGCCAAAAATGAAAAGATGTTCAATAATAGCAGAGAAATGCAAATTAAAACGAGAGTTACAAACTACTGCATCCCCACCAGAGTAGCTAAAATGAAAAAGCCTGATTATAAGAAGTATTGGTGAGAATGAGGAACAATGGGAATGCTCATCCAATGCTGACAGGAGTGTGAATTGATGCAGCCATTTTGGAAAACTGGCCATATCTAGTAAAGCTGAATATGTGCACACCCTTTGACCTAACAATTCCAGTTCTTGGAGTATAACCAAAAGAAATATTTGCATGAATTAATATGTACAAGAATTTTCATAGCAGATGTATTCATAATAACCCCACATTGGAAACATTCCAAAAGTCCAATAAAAGTAGAATGGATTTTTTAAAAATATAGTATAAGATGGAATATTACAGAACAATAAGAAAAGAATTAACTACTGATATATGCAACAACATGGAAGAACCTCAGTAGATATTCTGGTTAGCAATAAAAGCCAGACATAAAAGAATACAAACTTTATATATTCCAGTGATATAAAAATCAAAACAAACACAACTATTCAATGGTGATAGAAATCACCATAACATGGTTATTTACTTGGAATTTGTAATTACTGGAAGGAAGCTCAAGGGCTGCTCCAGAAAGCTGAGCATGTTCAGTTTTTTGAGATTGATGCTGATTACAAGAATATGTTCATTGAGCTATACCCTTAGGTTATGTTCACTTTTCTTTATGTGTGTGGGTGTGTGCACATGTGTGTGTTTTTCTTCAATAAAAAAATTAATTTAAAAGATTACACTTGTTAGTAATCTCAGAGGAGTGGGAGAGGAATAAGTTGGAGTATGGGAGAATCTAAATTCACCATGAGTTGGTGATTGTTGAAGTTAGGGGAAGAAAATGGGTACTTGGGAGTTCATCATACTATATTCCCTCTACTTTTTACCCAGTTGAAATTTTCTGTAACAATTTTCTTAAACACAAAATTTGGAAGGCTTCTGGTCATTTGCTTTTGGTCAATTTTAGGTTCTAGTCATAGACACAGCTCTTAAGTTTGCTTTATTTTTTTTTTTGCTTCTTTGCTTGGTTCATGATTCTCTGCATCATTTTAGTGGTGGCTCCCTGCAATAAGCTGAAACAGTAGGTTTAGGCATTAAGGCAGCCCTCAGTCTAATCTTTGCCACAGTCTCATCTCTTTCTAATTGGCTGAAAAGTTCTATTGGAACTTTAAGAATGCTAGTCTTCTCTCTAGCCATTTAGAATTACTTAAGTAGTGGCCTTTCCCAAACCTTACGATCCCACACCTTTGGACTGTCTCTATTCCCTTCCATCTCCGATTGCAGGTCGGGGAAATTCTTGTGAGAGAATACTTGTTTGTGATGCTCTTTTAAAAGCATCAAGGAGCAGCCAATACAAACATTCTGACTCTTTCCAAACACTTTCTCTAGAGCTATAGTTTCAGTAGGCATTGAACTAAATTCAAAGTTAATTTAGGTGACAGTTTTACCATGTTTTGCCATGACATGAAAAGAGCTACCAGCTTCCACGCCTATAATATTGATATCTTTGTCCCCACCACCTACCTGCTGGGATTGTGTTGCAATAGCACCCTGCTTCAAGATACAATTCTATTTTAGTTAGGGTAAAGTTAAGTTACTGTAACAAAGATCCACCAATATGTTGACTAAGATAACAAAGCACTTCATATCTCTCTCACTTAACAATCCTGATGTGAATGGTTGGCAAGTGGTGGTTCTGCTCATTTGAAGTCATTTAGGAACCCAAGTTCCTTCCAAGTTGTTACTTGGATATCCATTAGGACATTGGCATCATCCACCTATTAATAATTAAATGTGGGTAGCCACCTTAAAAGGATTCCAGCTGGTGGGAAGGGAGAAGAGTACAAGGAAGAGCCACATTGTGGTCTTAAGATCCAGGCCATGAAGTGGCACAAGTTACTTGTACTTACATTCCATCACTGATAAGGTAGTCATATGACAGCTTCTAACTGCAGGAGATTCTTGAAAATGTGGTATAGCTGGGTAGCCACGTGCCCAGCTATAATTTTTATTTTATGGAAGAAAAGGAAACCGGATTCAGGTACACAGCTAGCAGTTTTGGCCCCACCAATTTTCCCTTGCTTCTTTCACACTCAGATGCTAGTTTGAACCTTTTACTTGCATTTATACCTGAAGATCTCTGTACAGCTTATCTTAGCAAGCAGTTCTTCAGCCCTTATCATTCGTGCCCTTCCCAACAGCATGATGGGGCAGGCAAGGTGTAAATTTGGGGATACAATGGAAAAATAAATCAAGGCTCAAAAAGTTATCTGTCTCTCAAGTGGCAAGCCTGAGTTTAGTACCCCAATCTTCTAACTCCAAGCACCTGCATTTTTTCCAGTATCCTATGTTTCTTCTTTTCTCCTAAGAGTCATCTGCTCTATGATTCTTAACTCAGTTCACCTCTATTGCTGCCTTGCCTACTGCCCCCAAGTTTCCCAGGACACACAACAGCCCCATAGTAATAGGATTCTCTTTACCTAGATGGTTTGATGGTGTGTGTTTCCAGTAGGGATCCTTAAGCATAGTCAGATCATGATGTTTTCTGTCTTTGCAACATTGTTTAAAACAGATTCTCAATCCCATTGTACATGTCTCACTCACATTCTCTGGCATACCCTCCCTTCTGTCCTCTTCCTGTCTATGTTCATAAACCCCTTTAACTCTGGGTCCAATGCACACTTTTGAACAATATCCACTATGCTCCCTGAATATTCATATCCACAGGTCATTTATGTGGCCACCCTTGTGTCTCAATAGTTCATTCTTCTCACTGGGGCCAGCATGCTATTTTTAAAGTTAAGTCTGGTCACGCCACTTGTATTAGTCTGCTAGAGCTGCCATAACAAAATGCCACAGACTGGGTGACAACATAAATATATTGTCTTCCAGTTCTGGAGGTTAGAAGTCCAAGATCAAGGTGCAGGCAGGGTTGGTTTCTCCTGAGGCCCCTCTCCTTGGCTTGCAGATGACCATCTTCTCCTGGGACCTCATATGGTCTTCCTTCTGTGTGTGTCTGTGTCCTCATCTCCTCTTATAAGGACACCAGCCACATTGGATTAATGTCCATCACAATGACCTCATTTTAATATGATTACCTCTGCAAAGACCCGACCTTAAAATGCAGTCATATTCCAAGGTACTAGGGGTGAGGACTTCAACATATGAATGGGGGCGGGGGTGACACAATTCATCACCAAATATCACTCCTTTGCTCAAAATCTCTTTAGGCCAGGTGCAGTGGCTCATGCCTGCAATCCCAGAACTTTGGGAGGCCAAGGTGGGAGGATTGCTTGAGCCCAGGAGTTGGAGGTTGCAGTGAGCTACAAGAACACCACTGCACTCTAGCATGGATGACAGAGCATGACCCTGTCTCCAAAAAGGAAATCTCTTTAATGGTCCCACATCTCACTCAGAGTGAAAACTAATGTCCTTCCAATGGCTCTGAAGACATTTCAGCATCCTGCCCCTGTCACCTCTCTGACCTTATCTCCTTCCACACTTCCCTTTGCCCACTCTGCTTAGCCACACTGGCCCCATTACCATTTCTCTGACATACCAGTCATGCATTCACTCACCTCAGGGCCTGTGTATTTCTCCTCCCTCCCTATAGAATGTTCTCCCCTCAGATAGCTATGTGGCTCATTCCCTCCATTCAATCCCCTTATCAATCACAGCATCCTCTTAAAAATAATGACTTGTATGATATAATTCCACCCACTTCATTCCTCTTCCTAGTATTTTTCATCTCCAAATGTATCATGTCGTGAATTTATTTTTGAACATGTCTCCTCCCACGAAATGAAAGCCTCATGAAGTCAAAAACCTTTCCTGCTTTGCTTACTTCTGCATCCCCAGGCTCCAGAAGAATCCCTGACATGTGGGAAGTGCTCAGAAAATATTGGCTGAAAGAATGAATAAGTGGTGCTTAATGAGAACACAACTGAGAGAGCAAGAGAAAGAAAAAAAAAGGAAAGCCCTCGGAGCAATTGAAATTGTGATCATGAAGCCCAAGCTCCATGTCACGTGAACTCTTTTCAGAGGGTGCCCCTCAGGATTTTACTCAGAGCCCACAAACTCTAGTTTGCCTGAAATTCTATGAAACAAATGTATCTAAATTCCAATCTCAAAGCAAACGAGAAATAGTAAGAAAAAGTGGATTCATGCAAGAAGCAGGCTCACTGACGATTATGAGAAGTGGCAGTTGGCAGACTGACTGCAAAGAAAGAGAAGGAACTCTGTAAAAAGACAGACATGACTCAAAAAGCACATCCAACTGGGGCCATTTTCCATAGGAGTAAAGTGACTACATCTGAGTAGCAACAACTAATGTCATGGCAAAGGACACGAAGTGAAGTTCACAAGAAGAGCCAGGAGTCATTAGCAATAGGTTATACATGTCTGGTGTGCTTCGTTTCGCTAAGGTAGAAAAACATGCCGTATCTGGGAGACGTGTTTCTTTCCTAATGTGGTTTAAATAACACTTTTCAAAAGCCTTGATTCTAAAAGTGGTGAACTTCCTTTCTTTCGATGCCCTCTTGCAGATCCTTCACTCCTCAGGCTGGAAAATGTGATGTGATCAGTATGATGGTCCTCAGTGCATTTCTTTTGCTCACCTCCTCCTTCTCTGAGGACCTGAAGAGGAGGCCTCCAATTTCCCTGGGGGTGGGAATTGGAGCTTCCATTGTCTTCCTTGGGACCCTCCTCCTCCAACTCACCCCAAGTTGGCTAACACTTGCCTTTTAAATTTTCCTCACTGTCTCTCCACAAGAACCACCTAGAGTATTGCCCTCCAGTCTACAAAGCCCACATTTCTGTCTAACGTGTCCTGTGAACTTTCACTGAATTTTGTTTGCCTGTCAGGCAAATCACAGCCATCCCTCTATGACCTACTAGGCAAGAAAGCAGGCCTGAGAGGGGATGAATAAATATGGCTGAATTCATTCCTCCCTGTAGCAGTCCCTGGTCATCAGAGTCAGTCACCAGAGCCTGAAGCCCAGCCAGCCTAGGCTCTGCACAGAGTCCAGGACCCAAACAGGGAGGCCCTGGGGTGGGTCCTGTGAGTCAACAATCTAGGGATGCAGTCAGGGTTCAGAAGCACAAGGCACAATTTACAGAGCCACGATCTAAACTACAAGCCAGAGTGAGTGATACCAGTAGGAATACAGGCCGGAGGAGACTGGAACAGGTATGGGGGGAGAGCCGGGAAAGGCAAAGACACAGCATCCTCAGGGTCAAGAGTCTAGGCAAGGTCCAAAGGCAAATGGAATAGTAATTCTGTCCCATCAATCAGAATTCTGCAGGCCCAGCTGCAGGTAGCCCACATCTACTTCTGTGAAAGTGCCAAGATTCCATCTTCTGCCCAATTCTCTTCTTGCACTCCATAAGCTTTCTGAGGGACCTCAGCAATTTTCACAGCTTCTACCACTAGCTGACTTTGCTGTCTAAAGAACAGTGGGAAACATGTGGCATTTAGCATTGGCTAGCTGTATTCCAACCCCAGCTTGGTTACTTCCTTACTGTGTAATCTTAGGCAATTTAATTGTAATCTTAGGCACAACTAATTTCCCTGAGACTCAGTTACCTCAGCTGAGAAGCGGGGAAAATGATGTCTACCTCATAGAATTGGAGTAAGGGTTGAATCACGAAGATGGAGATGCTCTGGAAAACACATAGTGCTATGCAATACTACTCCTAATATTCATAAGTCAGTCTCTGACCTAGACTTCTGTCCTAAGCCCCAGCTTGATATATTCAACTGCCTCCTGGAAGTTTCCACTTGGACTCAGAGTGAACATATCCCGAAGCGCTACCTTCTATCACATGGCTTCCTATCTCTCCTGTGGAGCTCATGTCAATAAGGCACTCAGGAGGCCAAGCCTGGAACCTGAAGGTGTTCGTTGGCCAAACTCTTCTTCCTTACTGGCTCACAATCCGTCAACAACTACTAGATTGAGATTAATTAATACCTGACAGGCTTTCAGCCCTTTCTCTCCTTCCCCTCTTCCCTAACCTAGGTCAGATTCTCAATATTTCTATCCTGGAATATTGCAACAGAGTCTTAAGAGACCCAGCTACCTCTGGTCTCACATTCATCTCCCCAAATCCAGACTTACCATCATAGCCAGATTAACCTTTCAAAAACACAAATCTGACCCAGCTCCTCTCCTTAAATCTTTGAAGGACCCCTTGTACACCTAGAATAGAAAACACATTCCAGCTTCACTTCCCACCTTATTCCTCTAAGTATCTAATGTTCTCACCACTCCTGGAGAGAAGCGCCCTGAACAGATCAAGTCTTCTCCAACCTCCTTAACTTTTTTCCATTCTGGTATACCATAGACCTTATCATGGAATCAGATTATTCCTGGAGTTATGGGACTACTCAGCCTATTTCACATAAACAGTGCCCTGAAATAGCTTTCTTCAGCTTGCAGTGATTTTTTTTTTTTTTTTTTTTTTTTGCAACACAGCCTCACACAGAAAGCAATTGCTGATATTGGGATATCCACAATCCTAAGGGAGCACAGGCAGAGAACAGAACCATGAGTTAGTTGACAGATGACTTTAGGTCTAGTTCTTGTTCGAGTTCAAGTTCTGCCACTAAAAACAAGAGCCAACTACGTTGTGACGTCTGTGAGATGGTCCTCAGCGACATGTTCAACTGCTGAATTAAGCAACCCAACAGCCCACATACCTAGGGACTTCCTGTTATTAAATGTTTTTGTTGTCTGAGTCTGTCTGAGTAAGAGTTTTCATTATTTGCAGCTAAAAACACCGTAAATGATCGAACACAATAGCTGACTTGAGAGTAACACAGCCTAAGTATGCAAGGGAACTATCATCTTTCTCACATCAAACAAACAAACAAAAACAGAAACTGAGGGTCAGAAAAGGAAAGTGATTTTGCCAAGAACACACTGAAAATTCTATGGCTAATAGCATTGATTATAACAATACTAAATCCCCAACTTAAGCATTATACAAGGTCTACATGTAACAGAAATACTGTACCCTCTTAATATTTTGAAGTTAAAAAAGAAAAAAGTCTAGATTTAAATAATAAATAATATAAGAAAAAAAACAAAAAACCCAATACTACTATTTGTATCCTGGGTTATCAGATGAATAAGCCTTGTTCCCTTCTAATTTTGCTGTTAAGCTGCTGTGGGCTGGGAAACCAGATTTCCACAGGATGGTTAGACTAAGTGTAAACAGGCTATAAGTGAAGTTCTGAGGACTTTCCTATGAAGAAATGGCAGAATCCTTAGTGTTGATAAGTGTGATGTCTCTATATACTTGGCTAATCTTTGGTCCATATAATATTAAAGGTATTAAGATAATGTGTCACTTATTTTTCTTGTGAAAATGAATACTGAATGTCAAAAGGTGGATACTTATGCAGAGAGAGCTCAAAGCATGCCTTCCTAAGTTCACAGAGCACAAGAGTGGTAGGGACAGGCTCTCTAATTTCACATTGAAATGTTTTTTCCTGGACAACTTAGGGTTGAAAAGTGAGGGACAATAGATTGGTTCCTCTATATTCTCTCAGAAAATTCTTTACTTACTGTGTCAAAGGACTTCTTTGCCATAGAGCTTGTCTAAAAGTGACACAGCCTTCCCTGTGGAGGTAGTAGACTCCCCATCCCTACTTCAAACAAAGTTTGAATGCCCTACTTGTGAGAGACACTATAAAAGAGACTCCAATTGCAGGAAAAAGTTCAAGCTAGGTTCATCAACTCCTTTATAGTCCAAATCGTGGTTCCTCTTAAAGCCTATCATACCAGGCTCCTAGAGGAAGAAAGATATTCTCTGTTGTTGTTCCTATCAAAGTTGCCCATAGAAACAGGAGGTCTCAAACTGATCTCACCCACCACAGAGCCCTTTCTATTTCATACACTAATAATTTTGGAACTGAGATCCAACTAGTGATATTATTGATGATGCATCAGGAAAGAGAGAACACCTGCTCTTCCTTGGTGAGTTCACCTCCCAACTTGCTGGAACAAATCCCTTTTGTAAAACAGGCTGCTACACACTGTAGATTTGATGACAGAGATTCCATCCAAGGAGCCTCTCAGAGCACTTGACCAAACTCAACACTCCCAGTTGTTACAACTGATTGGCAGGCATTATGAACTCGACAATTGATTTTCCACAGCTTTGGGAGAAGAAATGTCTTTCAGTAAGTAGGCTGTATTTGACCAGGGCACTAAGGAAGAGACACTTCTGAGAATGCCAGCAAGAGACTCCCTCCTTTCCTCTTTAACCTATAACAAGGCAAGGAAGTATGGCTGGTGAGAGGGCAAGAAAAACACAGCCTCTTCAATGCAGCTGCCTGGTTTCATCTTTCCTGGGAAACCTCCCTGTTCCTAGTCAGTGTCGAAACATCTATCTGCTCCCTTGAGACCTTTTGGAAAAATCTTTCTTAGGATTGGGGTGAAGAAATACTGTTCCTCAGGGTTATTAAAGCTCCGGAGCCCTGTCTCCTGAACTTTAGGATCGGGAGAATAAGCAAGCCAGTAAACCATCCAGACTTTTTGGTGCAAAGTCCTGCAGCTCTGAAGGATGAGTCATCTGCTTTTACCACCACTTGAAATAAACGATAATGGCTTGGCAGCCTCTCGTATATTAATAGCCTTGTCATTTTACCTTCCTCCCGCTCCCTGTATTCCACATCGGAATTAGAGATGACAAAAGGGGTTTTGGAGCTGATTGTTCTGAGGTTCCCATCTGCCCAGAGAACCCAAGAGGAGCCCAAGACGTCCTCTGCATCCTGGCCAGATTGACAGTCCCCAGCCCCCAGTCATTCTCCTGTAGTCATTATTCACTACATTGCTAATTTTAACGTCTTCGTGGCATTTCATACTGGAAATTATCAGATTTACTTCCTTGTATGTGTATTGCCTATTTCGCTGCATAAGAATATAAACTTCCTGAAGGTAGGGACTTGGTCTGGCTTGTCATTGCACTCTCAGCACCCAGCATAGCACAGGTAAGAGAGGAGGGCAAGGCTGTACAAGAGTGAGAATACATGAAGGGGACAGAGCTAGGTATTAGGGGAAGGGCTTCATGAAGGCGAGAACTGTCCTCATAACCAGGGGCTGTGTGATGTACCCACTCATTCCTTTCAACCTCGGCTACAAACATTAGGGTCTCACCTACACCTGTGGTTAATTTTAGACTTAATCATTAAAGCTTACAGGATTAAAAGGAACAAAACCCTGGAGGTTGTAAGTGAATGATTCCTCTTCTATTCAGTGTCTCCATTTTGTCCATAAAACAGGAAAGATCTGTTGCACGCCCTATGAGGGAACCATGTCTACTTATCCCTTTACTTCTCCCTGAATGGTAAGACAGGGTGTAGGAAATACAACAATGGCTTCTCTCCTTTCCCCGTGACATGCAGGAGCATCATCTGCCTTTTGTCACCTGCCTGTCCTCAAAAATGGGGGCAAAGTTTAATTCGAAGCAGAGGTGAGGGATGGGGTGGCATTTATGGAAGCCTATTTGGCTACAGATCTAAGCTAGAGATTCTGTTGCCTTTATTAGGAGATGTGGGGGAAGTATCTATACTACTGTGTCTCTCTGACTCCTGCATCTTATTTTTAAATTTGCCTGAATTTGAAGGGGAGGAGACAAGGATGCAGTCAATCATCTCCCTCAAACCACAACAACCCTCCATGCTACCCTCTCTGTGCTTCTGCAATTTGTACGGAACCCCTGACTGCTTCTGCATTCCCTCCACATCTTCCAAACCTCCTACTGGCCTGCCAGCACAAGATGTCTCCACCCTCCCACCTCGCCTCTGAACACTGATTGTACCTCTTTGTCCAAATCCAACTCTAGCTCCTCTCTGCCTGGAGGACATGGCTTCTCTGCAGGCCTCTCAGCCATGCATTCAATCATTAGCCCAGTCAGTACACCGCAATTAAGCACCAGCTCTGGGGGCCCATTGAAAAGATTTATTCCCAGTACCCCATGTCCCTCAGAGTCTGAAGGTAGGGTTGTCACCTTCCAAACCATTACCTCTCATCCCCTCTTGCTCACTTAGTGACATCCCAGGCCCTCCCCCACCGCCGCACCTCCCCTCTAGCACAAAGATTTCACAAAGGTTTCACTCTGAACTCAGGCATTCCCCTCAGCATTCACACATGCTGTTAATTTCCCTATATAAACTTCTCTCAAGTCTCCTTCCTTCTCCAACAACTGCCCTGTGTTTGTCCTCTGCAACAAAACTCCTCTTCCAAGGAGTTCTCTACACTTCTTGGCTCCAATTCCTAGTCTTTTGTGAACCCACTTCAAGCAGACTTTAGCCTCTCCACCCTTCCCAACACACACGTGCACACACACACACCCCATATAAATTTCTCTTGTCAAGGACAGAAATGACTTACATGCTATGCTATTAACTCCAATGGTCAATTCTTAGTCTTATCCCTCTGGACCCATGAGCAGCATTTGACAGTTGATCCCTCCTTCCTAACTTGCAGAATGCCTCACTCTCTTGATTGCCCTGTATCACTGGTCATGGTTCTCAGTCTTTTTCACTGGCTCCTTCTCTTCTCCCCAGTCTCTTAATGCTGGAATACTCCAGGGATCAGTCCTTCTTCTCTTTTCCAGCTACACTCATTCTTATGTCCATCTCATACAGTCCAAAGCTTTGAATTCCATCTCTATACTGATGATTCTCAAATTCACATCTCCAGCCTACACTGTTCCCACCCGAACTTCAGACTCATGAATGCACCTGAACTTGCAAGTCTAATAGACACCTCAACTCAACATGTCTAAAACAAAGCTCACAACAGGAGCAAACAAGCCCTATTCTATCCATATTCTTTCCCATTTCAGATGTCACAATACTACCTGTCTACAGTCATTCCTTACTTCTCTCTTTCTTTGACACTTCATATGGAATCTGTCAGGAAATCCTGTTGTCTCTACCTTCAAGGTATCTCCAGAGTCTGAGTGCTTCTCACTATCTCCACTGCTACCATCTTGTTTTAAGCCACCATCATCTCTCTTCTGGATTGCTGCAGTTGCTTCCTAATTAGCCCCTCTGTTTTTATCTTTGCCATTATCAATTTCTTCTAAAGACAGTGGTTCTTTCATCTGATCTTTGACAAAGCAGACAAAACATACACTGGGGAAAAGAATCCCTATTCAATAAATGGTGCTGGGAAAATCAGATACCCACATGTAGAAGACTGAAACAGGATCTTCACCTCTCACCTCTCACAAAAATCAATGCACAGTGGATAACAGACTTAAACCTAAGGCGTGAAACCACAAGAATTCTATGAGAACATGTTGGAAAAACTCCTATAGACATCAGCCTAGGCAAGGAATTTATGAAGAAGACCCCAAAGGCAATCAAAGCAACAACAAAAATAAATAAATGGGACTTGATCAAATTAAAAAGCTTCTGCACAGCCAAGGAAACAATCGTTACAGTAAGTAGAAAACCCACAGAATAGTAGAATATATTTCCATGGTATACATCTGATAAAGGCTGATAACTAGAATCTATAAAGAACCCAAGCAAACCAGCAAGGAAAAAATCAAACAACCCCATTAAAAAGTGGGCAAAGACATGAATAGAAACTTTTCAAAAGAAGATAAACTAATGGCCAAGAAACATATTTAAAAAATGCTCAATGTCTCTAATCATCAGGGAAATGCAAATCAAAATCACAATGAGATATAGCTTAACTCCGGTGAGAATAGCTTTTATCAAAAAGTACCAAAGCAACAAATGTTGGCATGGATGTGGAGAGATAGGCACACTCATACACTGCTGGTGGGACTGCAAAGTAGTACAACCTCTGCGGAAAGTAATATGGAGATACCTCGAAGTGCTAAAAATAGAAATACAATTTGATGCAGAAATCCCATTACTGGGCATATATTCAAAGAAACAAAAGACATTCTATAAAAAAGACACCTGCACTCGAATGTTTATAGCAGCACAATTCACAATTGCAAAGATGTGGAAACAACCCAAGTGCCCATCAATACATGAGTGGATTAATAAAGTGTGGTATATTTATACCATGGAGTACTACTCAGCCATAAAAAACAATGGTGAACTAGCACGTCTTGTATTATCCTGGATGGAACTTGAGACCACTCTTCTAAGTGAAGTATCACAAGAATGGAAAACAAACACTGCATGTACTCACCACTAAATTGGAAGTAATTTATCAGCATTTATATGCACACATGGAAATAACATTCATCAGAAATCAAGCAGGTGGAAGGAGGGAGAAAGGGATGGGTAAATTCACACCTAAGGGATACAGTGTACACTATCTGGGTGATGGGCAGACTTATAACTTTGACTCAAAATCAGTTTATGTAACCAAAACATTTGTACCCCTGTAATATTCTGAAATTTTAAAAAATCTGATCTCAGAACTCAAGGCTCTAGTTTGTAGTGGCAGCATCTCATCTCATACCTTGACAAGCCATTTCCTTGTCATGGAACTCATTACTTGAAGATTTGCTGTAGCTGCTGTTACTGTGTCTTTGGGAGAAATAAAGTTCTCCCACCTAAAAAAAAAGGTAATTCAAATTATGCCACTCCTCTGCTCATAACCCTCCCAATGGCTCCAGTTTTCAATCAGAGTAAAAGTCAACCTTCCTTCAATGACTATATGACGTTCCATGATTTGCCAGCCCCACTCTGTTATCCCTCTGACCTCATCTCTTACTACTTTCTCCTCCACTCTGCTCCAGCTGCACCATCTTTCCTGATGTGCCTGGAACATGGCAGGCACGCTGTGACTTTAGTAACTCTCATTTTTCCTTCTTACTGGAACACTCTTCCCCCAGACATCAATTCTCAGTGATGCTCTCCCTGAGCATCCTATTTGAAATTATAACTCACTCCCCTAGCACTCCCAGTCATACTTATTCTAGTCTGCTTAGTTTTCTCCAGACCTTCTACTACCTTATAATGTAGTATATTGCTTCCCTCTAGCTGTTGCACTCCATCCTCCTTCAGGTAAAGCTTGCCAAAGAGCTGTCTACACTTGCTGACTTCACATCCTCCTCACACAGTCACCCTTCACAGCACACACTTTCCAAATCTCCTTATCCTCAAATGCTTACCAGCAGCATTTGCCACCACTGTTAGCACCTCCTTGAATGTTTCCCTTCCTCTCCAAGGCCCTGGTGATGCAGAGAAGAACCAGACATGGCCCTTGAATGAAGCCTCTTTCCTCATGCTTGATGTGGGAGACAGAACAACTCTCCTTGCTTTCCAGCCTCTTCTCAAACAAGCCGTCTACAGTCACACTCTCCTTTCTCTTACCGCCCATGTCATGCACTCCTTAACTCTGTGTGGACTGGCTCCTGTCCCATGCTCACCAATGAGCTCCATGTTGATTAAGCCATTGGGCACCATTCAGTTCTTATCTTATTGGCACATGGCTGGAACCACCAGCCTAATAGAAATGCCCTTTCTTCTGTTGGCTTCTGTGACACCCCCTTCAGGACTCAAGTTTAAGCTGTCTTCTCTTTCCCTGGGTGACTGCATTCTGTTTTGTGGCTTTCAATACCACCCACATGCTGGGGACTCCCAATCTCTACCCCTAGTCATGCTTCTCTTCTCCCTTGAGGACTAGGTGCCAGAAGCCTGGAGTGCTCACTTAGTGGTCCAGTTTCCTGAGATCTAGAATTCTGTTTTGTCCACAGCATTTCAACCTCATTGGGACATGAGCCCTTCGATCTGCAGTGTATGTCTGGGGCTGGGGTCTTGTTACCTCGCCAGACGCTTCCTGATGCTATTCAGGACTTCAGGGATGCCAGGTGTGTTTGCACTTTTGGTATCAGTTATTAGCTAATAACAGTAACAGTGAGAATGGTGGGTAAGTTTTGTTGAGTACTAACTCTAACCATGTACCAGACATGATGCTAAATACTTTACATGATCTGCGCAATCAAATTGTCCCAAATGCCATGGGAGGTGGAAAGCGCTATAATTCCCATTTTACACATGAGTAACTTGGGGTTCAGGGGGCCTTAAATAACTTGTTCTTAGTCATTTAGCTAGTAACTTGTAGAGGATCTGAAATTCAAACCCTGCCCTGTCAGCAGTGGAGCAAAGAAGCAATCACTATCCCATGCTGCCTCTGCCTCCACTGTCCATCTCTCTGCTCTGAAGTCTGACTGTCCCCTACTTGCCCCTTCATTCACTTCTGCACCTGGCTTAGCCCCACAGGTAGTTCTTTCTCCAGCTTGCCTCCCCCAGTGTCTCCAGCATCTCGGTCTTGCTGCAAGCCCAGGTACTTAAGCTGAGAGTCTTGCAAGGCTTCTCTGGGCTGGTATTTTTCCCTTGGCCTAATAGGAAAAGCATGTCGTGCACGTGCTATGGTTTTTGCCTAGGTAGGGCAAGAACACACAGACTTTATGACCAGCAGCTCTGGTATTATCCCTAAACCACATAAAGAGCAGGGCACATGGTGGTTTGATGTTGGTTATTAAATTTGATCATTCACAACTGACAAGGGGGCTGCTCTCTGCTATTCTGATCGATGGGTAGTTTGGTTTAGTTATAAAAGTACAGCTGCTCTATTAACATTTTTGTTTATATCCAGCTTGAATATCGAGTTGAAGAGAAGCATACCTGAAGTACAAACAGCTAGGGAGAGGTTAGTTACCTAATGGAACATTAGAAAGTGAAATGCAAATGCAAGGAACTGTTCTCATGGCTGTAATTGAGAGCTCTTCCTCCTCCCCCTGCCTTCCGTATTTCTGTTCTGCCACCCTGGTCACCTGGGAAGACCCTGTGAGCCTTCTCCAGCAACCCTCCCTCCTTTGCCTCCTCCCCCACTCCATCTGTCAATTCCACATCCCTGATGTTGCTCCCTCCCTTCTGGCCATCCCCATGGCTCTGCTCTTGTTCAGATCCACAGGACTCCTTTTCTGGGAGAAAAGAGGCTCCCGCTCTACTTACTACAAACTCTCCTGCCTGCCCCCAACAGCAGGATCTTCTTGAAGCACAGTTCTGACACGCAACGTCTCTCATTGTCTGCAGGATAAAGTGCAGTCTCTAGGCTCAGCATTCAAGATTCGGCACTAGCCTGTCCAGTCTCCCACTCCAGCTCTATATCCAACAGTTCCTCCTCACAGGAATGCCTCTGGCAAACTCCTCTTTGTTCAGTGTCAAGCACCACACATTTCTGGTTTCAACAGAAATGTGTGGTGCATTTCTCGCTCTCAGCTGGGGCTGCCCATCTCTGTACTTCTGTCACCTGTAAGCCCCTCTTCTTGCTATGAGAGGCTCAGGACCATGTAAACATCTTCCTGGGAACTCCGGGCCTTCAGACTTTCTGCCTTATATTAGTAATTTCCAAGACAAGTTCCCACTCCTCATGAAAAACATACGTGAAGGCCAAGACTGTGTCTGAGTCCTTGCTGTATATTTCCCCATTACCAAATCCAGGGCTTGGCGCAGATGAAAGAATGCATAGCGAATACTTTGAGAACCGCAAAACGATAATAACACTGAGTAGTATCTGCAAGTCCTCGAAGCTATCCTATGGATGAGGTTTATAAAATTGATGGTAAAGTATGATTAATCTCAGCCTGGAAAAGAAAGTTGCTTGGGATTCTCTGGTGACAGAGCTGTAATCACTTGCTTCTTTTGGCTACCTGGGATTCAGCTGCTCATTCAGCAAATGTAATTAATGCCCACTGGGCACTGCGTTCAACCCAAGGGAATATAGGTAAATCAGACAAACCCTCATCTCCTGGAGCTCCAATGTCAGTGGAGGAAGAGACACGCTGACATCTCAAATCCATGCCCGGCTACAGTAAGTGCCGACTTGCCCATCTCTGCAACAGTCTGGTGCTGGATGGAATGGCAGGCAGATGGACCAGCAGCTTTCTCTTCCTCATAGGCTCAGGAAGGTTGTGTTTGCCTCTTCCCTGCTCTGCAGCATGTCTCCCTAGGGCAAGACTGGCTACATAATTTGCTGAGTCCAGGGAAAAAGAAAAATGCAGGGCCACTTGTTCAAAAATTATTAAGAATTTCAAGAGGGTGAAAGCAAAGCACTAAAGCATGGAAACCTTCTTTGTGTGTGTTGGTGGGGGGGGTGGCTGTGCAATTGCACAGGTCACATGCCCATGAAGCTGGTCCTGTGACAGGGCCAGGAAACATACACACAGGAGGTCTGAATGTGTCCTGCAATCTTTCCTTCTCTCTTGCACCAGATTCTGAAGGAAATCCAGGTTCCAGTGGGCTCAGTGGTACCAGAACACACACAGCTGCACAGAGGCCAGTAACAAATATTTGCTGAGTGCCTACTGTATGACTGTGTCCGGAAGTTTTCTAAGTTTCAGAGATACAGTGGAGAACCACACAGACACATTTTGTGTGTGTGCACGTGTGTGTGTCACTGAGCTTATATCAGTGGGGCAGACCCATTGTTAACAAGCTCACAAAGAAATGCTGAAGAAAATCATCTGCTCGTGAACAATGTTGTGAAAATGACAAAGCAGAGTGCTGTGACTGGGGGATGGGGTGCTGGAGAGGGTGTATTAGATTAGTGTGGCAGAGAAAAGCCTCTCCAAGGAGCCAGCATGCAAGCTGGGATGCACGTGGCCTTTCTAGAGCAACAGGTGACGATGCTGTGATGTTTGGTATCAGCTTGTTATGCAACCCTTTTCAATTCCTTCCCCTCTGAAGTGAATCTGGAGGGTCTAGGCAAAGAAGATGAAGTCCAAGTATGCCTGAGACTCTTGACATGCCCCCCCCTTCATGAATAAGGCACTGCCCCTGGCCCCTCCGTGCCTTCTAACTTCTGCTATCACTTGGAGCCAAGTCTCCAGAAAGATTTGGCCACTCAGTCTTAGAGAGGCGGCTTCCAAGGCCTCCTCCACTCCAGGTGGTCCCTTTCACACCCAGCCCCAGAGGCAGTGCCTCTGTGGGGTTCAGAGGAAGTCCTCCAGTGAATGCCTGTGCCTGCACCTCTGTTGGCGGGTCCTCTCCAGCCCCCAAATACCAGGGAAACTGGCTTGTAGAGTAGCTCAGAGCTTTCTGGGGAGACCTCCAAGCCTCCCTTCTTTCATGTGCCAGGGAAGGTGCTGAGTTACCCAGCTTCCTTCGCATGCCAAGAGATATGCTCCCAAGGCCTGGATGATATGGAGTGACGGCAGGGAAAATCAGAGAGGCAGCTAGGGGAGGCCAGGAGAAATGGGGGACCGACAGGATCAACAAGTGGTGGGGAGGAAGCCAGAGTTGGAGAGCACAGTTGAAGACGTGGCGCGCCAGCGGGCTGGAGGGGGTCGGGGCGGAGGCAAAAGCCCACCCAGCCCTGCGTCTTTGCCCTGCAAGGCTCAGCCTGCAGCCGCACTCCCAGCCACAGCCTCCGGCCGCCAGTTCCCCGCTCCTGGGCAGGCGCGCCGCCCGCTCGCCTCCTCCTCCCTCCGTAGTCCCCCTGGCTGTCTGGCAGCGCCGCAGTGGTGGCAGTAGGGGGCCGGGGGACTTAGCGACAAGGCTCCCTCCTCCCCTAGTTGCTGCAGCAGCGCCGTCACGTCGTCGGAGATTTCCATCGGGGCTCGGGGGCGGGCCCAGGGTGGGGAGCGCGGGGCGGGGCGAGTGGGAGGAGTGAAAGTTGCGCCCAACAAAACCCTGTGCGCGCGCTGAGCGGCCAGACTGTGCGCCGCGGCCTCTGCACAGGTGGTCGCGCCGGTCTCTGCCGAAATGTTGCCCAAAGTTCTCCTGCTCTTCCTGAGCATATTCTTGACCCTCCAGTCTAGGTGAGTCTCCATCCCGGGACCCAGGAGCCCTCCGCGCCCAGCTCCCTCTGCCCGGGAGCGGGGCGGGCTCCCAGGACCCCCGGCCGCCCCGTGTTCCTCGAGCCCCGCGCCCGCCTGGCCCCGGGCCCTCGCGCTGGTTAGCCGGGTCCCGCGTCTCCTCGACACGCGGCCAGCCTCTGCCCCGGGCCTCTAGGACGGGAGTCTCCAAAGGAAGGCCGGACGCCTGCCCGCGGGCCACTCGCACCTCAGACTCCTGCTACCCGAAGCACTGCGGCGGCAGGGCGAGCACCCCCTCCCTCAGGGAGTCTTGCGCTGGAAGAGGGGAGATGCCAGGGGCAGCCACGGGGCAGCCTTGCGCTGCTGGGGACCGGGGGACTTTGAGAACAGGGCACGCGGGCCAGGGATGCTTAACTGCGCCAAAAATGTTTGAGTGTTGCCTAGTCTGTTCTCCCTTGCTCACATTTTTTTCAGAGTGACTACTGAGTAGCAGGCACTGTGCCAGGCAACTCTGAGTTTACTTGCTTCCTGTGACGCCGCCGCTCCTCTTGATGCCAGTCCCAGGCACGACCTTTGGTTTAGTCTAAGGGTTCTAGTCCCAGCTGTCCCCACTCCAGCCAGCCTCCCCCCTTCCTTCCTCATTCCTAGACACCCTGCTGGGGCTTGGGCTGCCTGGAGTCAGAGGCCATGAATGTTATTCTCTGAGGTCTGTGGCTTGGGCTTGGGTTGTAGATTTCAATCCCCCCTTCCCTTTTCAGGCTTCCCTCATACCCTCTCCTAGTCGTGGGACTTTGCTAGAAAGGTTGTCCCTTGGATTTCTGGCTTTTTAGGGTGGAAGAAGACTGCTTCATTTTTTTCAGACGGTTCCTGCTGGATGTGAACTGTCACAAGTTCCTAAGCTTCCTGATCTGTAGAGCTCTCTGGAAGCTTCCATGGCACTGGGCTTTGTGTCTTGCTTATCTGTTTTGGAAAGAAGGTAGATGATGGCTTCTCTCCACACCCCATAGTGCGCTAGCTCCTCAGGGGAGGGGCTGTGTGGCTGCCTGATGGCTCACTGGTGCCCTAGGGTGGGGCTGGCCTCAGCAGGGGCTTGGTAAAATGTGAGTGCGTGCTAAGAATTTCCAGTCAACCACATCCCTCTAGATAGAATTTGGACTCTTCAAGAAGGCTGACATGGTTACTGGCTAGGGCTGGTGGGGGGAGCAGAAGGAGGGAGGGGATCAGAGAGGAAAACAGCAGGGTAGAGGGATGGAGGACATGGTAACTACCCTTCCAGCCAGGAGGGAGGGCTGCAGTAAGTGATGTTCAGACACTGTCAACATAGCAACCTGTGGTGTCAGGAGGGAGCTAGGAAGGTGACAGTGGGGTGTGCTGAGCCACATTGAACCAGGAGACCTCTCTCTGGTCCAGGCTCAGCTTCAAATCAGTTGAGTGACTTTGGGCATGACCCTTCTTCTATCTCGGCCTCAGTTTCTCTGTCTACACAGTGAAAAAGAGAGCCAAGTTGGGGAAAAATGCAGCACCTCTTCTCGTGTTCCCTCCACCTCCCCCAACACCAGCCAGCTGAGGGGAGGGGTACTGCAGAGATTCAGTTCCATCCTGGACCTGAGGGCTGGAGGGATGTGGGTACCTGAAAAGCCCCTGTGGAAAATCCCACTAATTCAATGTATGAGTGTTTTTCAAGTTTTCTTCTTTGTAGCCCTGAAAGTGAGCTTAATGGCTAGCATTGTCAGCAGCTTCTTAACCCCAAGGATTCCAGGATGGGGTTGATTTTTGTTTGTTTGTTTGTTCGGATGGTTAGTTTTGTTTGTTTGTTTAACTGGCAAAAGTGAATTTTAGGATTAAAGCCACCTGAAGACCCTCCCATATCGTTTTCATTGCAGACCTAGTCCAGGGGCAGGAGGGCTTTGGTGGTCCTAGTGCTTCAGGTTGGTTTGCCTCTGTGCTTTTAAACCTGGGGGGGGGGAGGTTCTTGTTGTTGAAGAGTTTCAGACGTCTGGTGGGGGCTGCTGCAGGCTTTTGGGTGGTCTTGGCTGGCAGTGCTCAGCTTCCCACTGGATGCCAGTTCGGATTGTGCTATGTTCCCAGCCACGTCACTTGTTTTGCAGGGTCTCAGGCCTCCATTTTCCTTCTCCCCACCATAGTTACTGGCCCCTTTCTCTTTAGAGGGCTGAGAAATTAGCCTCCAGGTGTCCAAGGGACATGAAAAGCCTCAGGGAAAGAGGACATCTTCTGGATATGACATTTGAAAGTAGAAACTGCTTTTCCAAAGCCCAATTCTTCCCTAGCCCACAATGGTAATTAGCCACTTCAGGCATGAGAAATGGCATAGACTTGGTGCATCTGTATGCCAGTTAAGCAATTCAAAGAGCTTGAAATACTGCAGAAAAATGTATTTAACTGCCCAAGTTGGCAGCCCCTTGGTCTGCAGTACAGGGGCCATGCCCACATTTCCTGCCCTGTTTGCCCCTTATTTTTGGAAGTGAATTACCTGATAGTTTTTTTTTAAAAATCATTTTGGAAGTGTAACATACAAATGTAAAAGCACAGAAATCATGAGTTAATAGCTCAGTGGATTTTCACAAAGTAAACATACCCGTGTAACCAGCACCTAGATTGGGAAATAGAGCATCACCAGCTCCCCCAACACACACACACACACACACACACACACACACACACACACACGCCTCACCAGATGCCCCTCCCAGTACACACGCTTTCCCTAAGGAAACCACTCTCCTGCTTTCCAACATCACAGATTTATTTGAGCTGATGGCTTTTTAAAAAGCTTTTAATTATAATTTTTTTTCAAAGATATATATAATAAAAGTAAAGGAAATAGTACACTGACCCTCCACATACCCATCACCAGCCTCATCATTTATGAACTCATGGTCACTCTTATTTTCTTTGTACCCTACCCACCCTCCATTTACCACTTAGATGGTCTTGAAGCATGTCTCAGTCATCATCTCATTTTGTATGTAATTATTTCAGTATATATTTCTAGTCATTAAAGACTTCAGAAGCATAAGAAAATGCCATTATTATGACAAAAAATTAAGAATAATTTATTCATACCTCAACTATCCAGTGTTCAAATCTTTCCTATTTGTGTTATAAATGGTTTTTGTCTGTTTTATTTAATAGTTTGCACTTTTTTGCCAATCTGTATGGTATTTATTTATTGAATTAATTCAGTTTTGCTTTATTGTGCTGTTTAGGACCCCTGTAAAATGTTGAATAGCAGTGCCAAGTGTTTACTTCTTTAATTAGTTACAGATTTTAGGTGAAAAGAGTCATATTTTGCCATTATGATGCTAGTCTCTTTTTTTATTTTCTTATTTTTAATTATTATGGTTACATAATAGTTGTACATATTTAAGGGACACGTGATGTTTTGATACATGCATACAATGTATTATGATCAATAAGGGTAATTGGGGTATCCATCATGTCAAGCATTTATCATTTCTTTGTGTTAAGAGCATTCCAATTCCATTCTTTTGTTATTTTGGAATATACAATAAATTACTGTTAACTATAGTCACCCTATTGTGCTACCGAATAGTAGGTCTTATTCTTTTTATTTAGCTGTATTTTTGTTCTGTGTTGGTTACCTAAGGCGGGGAAGGGTAGTGGGGAAGTGGGGACAAAGAGGGGATTGTTAATAGTTTGCTTTTTAAAATCAGGATCTAAATAAGATCCAGATATTAGCAGATGGGGCATTTTTATTTTATTTATATTTACTTTTTATTGAATGAGAACATATATACAGAAAAGTGCTCAAATCTTAAGTGTACAGCTGATGAGTTGTCATAAAATGACCATGGTAGTATAATGAAAGCCAAATCAAGGACAAGAACATGAGAAGAACCTCAGAAGCTGCCTTTGTCACTGCCCCCCAGCCAAGGTAGCAAACAGTATCCTGACTTCTAACACCATAGGTCAGTTTCATATACTAGCAGATGACTTTTTAAAGTTTTGCTTAATTTAATTACTCTTATTATTTTATCATTCTTCTTGGCTGTGGTGCATGGCTGTGGCTCTCAGGGTAGACTACTCAGAGCTTAGATAGCCAGAAAAAGATGTTTTTAGCCTCATTCCCTGCATCCCCCATGCCTAATGCAATGAGTATTACAAAACCAACAAAACTGCAAAATATTTCTGCAATTTTTTCTGGTCCTTTCTGGAAGCAGCCACTCTGGCTTTTGCAAGAATTGCCCAGAAGCCCTAGACCTGGACCTGCCCATTATTCCCAGGTGGTAAGGCCAAGGCCAGTAACAGGGGCTAATGGACTAAAGCTCACAAATGCCCTCTTACTTCATTTTACAATGAAAATCCTTTTAAAAACTAGATCTCAGTTTTATTGTTGATTCTGTTTAAATAAAGAGTTATCATAAAAGAGGGATAGCATAGGAATTCCCCACAAAGGAGCAAGATTTAAAAGAAATTAATGAGTATAATCTGTTACTATTTCATAATTTGCTATTACCAGTCACTATTTAAGTAAGCTTTGTGTTGCAAACTTATTTTGATTTGCTTCTGTCCCAAGAGGCACCAACTGGGGCCCCTGCAGAGTGGAGTGCAGAGCTTCAATTTTCCTTTGTGTGTTTTAGGGTCCAGGGACCTACGATTGCATTCAAGAGTGAAGCCCCTGCCCATGAGGATGTTGTCTATGGCCCTGAACCCCAGCCTCTCGGGAGGAAGCTCCTCGCTGAAGAAACAAAGCCCACTGTTCCTGTGACTGGGCCCACTCCACCTGAGACGGAACTCATTATGCCTGAGACTGGGCCCACTGTGCCTACGACTGGGCCCACTGCGCCTACGACTGGACTCAGTGCGCCTGAGACTGGGCTCATTGCACCTGAGACTGGGCCCCCTGTGACTACGACTGGGCTCACTGTGCCTAAAACTGGGCTCATTGCGCCTGCAACTGGGCTCACTGTGCCTGCGACTGGGCGCCAAGTTGGCAAACTGTCAGAAGCTTCTCGCATCCTGAACACTATCCTGAGTAACTATGACCACAAACTGCGCCCTGGCATTGGGGGTGAGTAGCCCTCCTGAAGGGTGGGGGGGTTGAGGGCTTAGATGTGGAGAATGGGCCTGGGGCATAGTTGAGGGTGCTGTGCACGTGGACAGGAGCATCTGTGTGCTGCTGGGCAGTCAGGTGAGAGATATTAACTCTAGTCTCAGCAATGCCATTGACCTTGTCAAGACTTTTCCCTTCTTTGACCCTCAGTTTTTCCAACTATAAAATGAGATGACAGGACTAGATGGTTGATCTTAAAGGTGTGTGTCCAACTCTTAACAGTCCATTATCTTGGTCTTACCATGAAGGAACAAACAAAGAAGTAGGACTGGATACTGCAACTGTGCAGTCCAACCATTACCCGTCTCCCCTCTTTTCCCCTCTGACTAGTCCCTCCCATGCCCATGCCCCTGTTTGACACTTACCCTCTGCTGCTTCTGGTTCCCTTACAGAGAAACCTACTGTGGTCACTGTTGAGTTCTCTGTCAACAGCCTTGGCCCTCTGTCCATCCTGGACATGGTAAGTACTAAGCTTTGGGGCCTTCCACATGTGCTTTCTGCTCTATGTTTCAGTAATGACTCCAAGAGTTTCGTTGGGTCTTTTTTTTGCTTTTTAGAGGGAGGGATAGATTTTAACTATCACTGACTTGCTTGAGGACGGGGCTGGTAAAGGTAAGTCCCTTGCTGCCTGAAGAGGATATTAAGAATTGTGACTATATCTTCTAGTCTTTCATTCAAAATAAAAATAATAAAGCAACTTTAAACACCACAATGGAATGGCTCTTTTCTTCTGATAATTATTTGTATGGACTTAAGTCTATATTTACCAGCTCTTGCTCTAGGACTGTTTCTCTATTTTGCCCTAGTTTCTTCTCTGATTTTCTACTAGTATTATCCTAGCATCAGTACTGTCCCCTAGTTAGCCTTCACCATCTCTCACCTAGAATATACAAAGGTCTCTGCCTATCCTAATCTACCTACTAAGCTGCCTGTGAGTAACGTGACTCCTGTAGTCCTGCCCCTGCACTGCCCTCCACCCCCACTACTGCATGCGATTCAATCCCACACTGTAGTACTCAGGGCCCTTCATGGTTATATTCCTCTTCACCCCTTTAGAGAACATGTGTTCTGGCTTACACTAGAGTATGGGTGTTCCCAGACCACCTTGCACCTCTGAGCATTCAGTCTCCACTTTGCTACATGTCAGCTGTGTTCTCCTTCAGAGTCCGGCTCAGATGATGTCTCATTTGTGGCATCTTCTTCAACCTCCACAACTGTTAATTGCTCCCTTCTTTTTCATACTACATTTCTCTCTTTGGCAGTCATGTCTTTCCAGCTTATATCACAGTCATTTTCCTGATCTTCCCTACCTCATTTCATTGTCATCATCTGCTCCATGTCTGCCTTGCTCTCTCCACTATGGGCTCCTTGATGTCAGGGACTCACTGTATGTTAGCTGAGCAAATAAATGATGAAGGATGCTCTGTTAAAGTTACTTGCATCTGCGGAGCCTGACAATGAGGAAGATTGTGTCAGCCAGGTCCATCACAGCCATAGACTTGTCTTGGCCCAGACAGACACAGTTTTAGCATCCCGTTGGTACTTAACAAGCACCATGTGATTGGGTGAGTTTAGGGCCTTGGCTCTGAGATGGGCCTTGCAAATAGATACTCAGAGGTAAGTAAACCTTCATGGAAGACCAAGGTGTTTATATAGGCTGAATGGAAGAGTGTGGTTTCCCCCTTTGATGCTTTGTTGGGCCACCCAGTTCTTGAGGCTTAGTGTACTTATGCAATGCTATATAAGAAATTACCCACAAAACATAGTGTCTTAAAACAAGAAATAATTATTGTCTCATAGCTTGCATGGCTCAGGAATCCAGACATGGCTTATCTGGATTCTCTTTCAAGGTCTTTCACAAGACAGTAATCAAGGTGTTAGTTGGGGATGGGGGTCTCATCTAAAGGCTCAACTGAGGGAGGATCTACTTCTAAGATCAGTCACATGATTGGCAAGATTTGTTTCCTCTCTGGCTGTGATCTGAAGGTCTCCTTCAGTCCTTGCCATGTGTACCTCTCCACAGGGTAACTCACACTATGTCAGCTGGCTTCCCTCAGAGTGAGCAAGAGTGTGTGAGAAGGTGCTCAAGATGGAAGCCACACACTTTTCACAATCTAATTGTGAGAGTGACATCCCACTGATTCTGTGGTATTCCCTTCATTAGAAGCAAGTCCACCCCACAGTCAAGTGGAAGGGAACACAGAAGGGCACAAACACTAGGAACTGAAGATCACTGGGGCCAGCTCTGAGTCTGCCTCTCACACATGGCCATGATGTTCTCCAGTTAGAGCAGGCAAAGGCCTGCAGCTCCTAGAATGGCATGCTAGGAATTAACAAGGAGGACAGATACCTGAGAGCAGACAGATCATTTTGAGTTTCTGTCTACATTTTAAAATTGGGGTGCTTTTTTGCCTCTTTCCTTGATGTCAGATTTGCTCTTTTGCTGCCATCAATGTGCTTACCGCAACTAGTCTCCTTTTTGCCTTGTAATTTGCCCTTTCAAAAAAAGTGTAAATTTAGCAATCAGTTTTGTTAAAATTATTTATAAACAAGAAATAACAGGTTCTGCACAAGAGCCAGAGGTTGAGATCTTGTGGCCCCACCATTGTGGTCATTGTTTACTCTTAAGAGGAAATAGACCTTTCAGGTTATTGGTGTGGTAGTGGGGAAGGTGGCTCAGGACTATTTTCTAGTTGGCAGAGAGCCTCCTGCAGCAGTCTCTGCCCTTCTCCTTTAGTGTGCCCACAGCTAAATGTAGGATTCAGTGCACAATGACCTAATGGTTCCTAGAACCCTGTACATCTAATTTTTTTTCTCCTTTGGGTGGACTTTAAGACACTGCAACCTGGTTGGGAAGTAGCAAGTCTAAATTCCAGCAAGCTGGCTTGCTCCTTCCTCCCTAACCTTTCACACACCCCCCCCACACACACACTCAATTGGTGGTGGCTAAATTTCCTTAGGTTGAGTGGGGAGAACACACACATTGACAAATGGAGCAAATGGCCCTAAGTTGTTTTGCTGTTTCCTGAATGAGACAGTGCATGCTGTAAAACTGAACAGTGGTAGAAAATTTGTGACTACAATCTTGCTATTTGTGTAAGATATAATATTAGGAAACCAATCTGTATCATTTGCAAGAGCCCTTGTGGTAGCAGAGCAGGAGCCCCACTCCCGCTAGCCGAATGCCTGTCTGTCCTTGCTTCACACCTATTCACACTGCCAGCACTGGCCTCCCCTGACAAGCCCGAAGGATACAGTCTAGTAACCCAGCAGTCACCAAACCTACATGGAACACAGAACTGGTTCACAGAGGAGCCAACAACTTGATTTTTTTCTTGGCCACTAAGGTAGTGCTTTAGCCTGGGCCAAGTGCCTTTTGAAAATCCCAAACCCTCACATGTGGTATTAAGTTCCCCTGAGAAGTCTCAGCTTCTGCGTGATTCCAAATAATTCTTGAAAGCTGTGGGAGGTCCCTATTCTCTGGTTTTTGGTGAGGAAGGGCCCCAGGACTTTAGACCACGCTTGTCTCCTTGGATCCCTGTGACAGCCTAGCTTGCTACCATTCGAATCCCTGTTTTATGTTTGAGGCAACTGAGCCTTCAGCAAAGTTGTGTGTCCCAGCATCCGTCATGTAGTCAAGAATTTCAGTGCCCTTCAGTCCATCGGATGTTGTATAGAGTGTAGGCCTTGCCCTCAAGGAGGGAAACCTGAGCTCATGGCATGTGGATTTTAATCAAACGTCTCTACTGATCTCCTTGCTACACTTTGGAACACCCAGTGTGAGCTTAAAAGGCAATGAACAGTCTGGGAATGACCGCCCATTGCAATATCAACAGTTGCTAACACTGTTTCTAGCTGTGGTAATCATCATAGACAATTCTAATTAAGCTGATTCCTAAACACTGAATTTTTAGAGTTCCAGCTGAACTAAAAGAGATGTACATGCCAAGCTCCTTTGTCAAACTGGGGAAAAATTGAAGTGTTAGTTATCTGTTGATGTGTGATCAACTTACAATTGGTATCTTGTCAAATAGAAATTAAACGTGCATTTTAAACACTTTATAACATAGAGTACAAGCACAGCATGGGTGTGGAGGGGAAGGTGTCCCACTGGCTACCAAGCAGTTTATGTGGCCTGGGAAAGACAGATGCTCTGTTGGCCAAGTTGGAGCTGCCAGCCACTTGGGACTATAGGTACACTTTGAAGGCCATTCATGAAGGCAAGTGTGGTGGGGCAGGGTGTGGTCAGAGGCTCCCATATGAGTAGTAGCCAGGCTCTGCCAGCTCTTTTCTGTCTGCTTCTCTGGCCTGCTCTGGGACACATTCTTAGTCTTCCCTTCCCTGGCTGGCTGCCAGCAGTTTGGCAGCTGCTTCTACTACCTTTTGTCCTGGGCAGCTAAGGCAAGCAGGGATTTTCTTAATCTCTTCCCTGAGGGCTCTACTAGCTTCTAGGGTTGTAGATTTCTGGATGGCACTTATTGCTTGGTGCAGGATAACTCAGGGTAAAGACCTAGCCTAGGGGTTCTGCAGAGAAAATTGGACCTTGGTACCCAAAAGGATTATTGTGAAGTGAAGGCCATCCCAGGGCAAGGTCATGGTAATGCTGGACAGCAGAGCCAGCATGCTGCCATTGACTATTTGTGTGACTTTTGGACAGTGGCCTCTCTCTTTGAGCCTCAGTTTCTGTACCTCTAAAATAAGGGAGGTTGGGCTAACCCTCACAGTTCTGTCTTGGCCTAGTTCTGGTACTTGCTGTTCAAGCTGCTTGCAGTTCTATTGCAGTCTTGTTTTTTTTTTTTCCCTTTATTACCAGTGATGCAAATTTCTAGCTTCTTCCTATTAAATATCCTTCTTGATGTTTAACAGATAGTTTATGGAATACACAATATTTGGAGACCAAGTAATCATGGGTATATCTATGCACATGCACACATACATTAAGAGCTTATGGGCACTTGTTTGAAAGGAAAACCAAACAAAGCCAAAGATGATTATCCTTGTTTAAAAAACATGAAACTAAATAGACATTTCTCCTGTGACTAAAAACACTTCATTTTTAATGTAATTCTGGAGAAAGAAGTATTGAAATTAATTAACATCTGTGCTCCCCAATAAAAGCTGAAAGGGGAAACCACTGTATACGGCCAAAGGTGTGTGTGCTTTTATATTTTTTAAATGATTTTGAGCTGGGATGTTTGATTTACTGTGGAAATGTGGAGGCTGAGAGGGTGTTGACCCAGCTGGAGCAGCACGGTAGCCCTACGTGGGAGCAATGAAGTGATGAGCCCTGCCAATGGAATTAAGCCACCTTTGCCTTGTTTCTAGATTAAATGCATCCTCCTAGACTGTTTTGTATTTGGGAATGTTACTTTCTTTTGGGAACACCTGGAAATAGAAAACTCCTACAGTCAAACTCATGCTGTTTTCCTCTGTGCAAACCTAAGTAGATTCCAAAGGGTCTATCTACTTGATAGGCCCATCACGGAATGGCACGGGGCCTTTGCCCACCAGTAGAACGGTCTCAATGCCAACTCTGGACATAGGGCACTTTGGGGGGCAGCATTTACAAATTGTTTCTAGTCCTCTATTTAACAAAGAGGGTGACATGTAAAGATGCAAGTTTGTTTGCTCATCCCCAAGTGTGTGCTTTTCTCTCCTTTCCACCAGGAGTACACCATCGACATCATCTTCTACCAGACCTGGTATGATGAACGCCTTCGTTACAATGATACCTTTGAGACACTTGTTCTGAATGGCAATGTGGTGAGCCAGCTGTGGATCCCAGATACCATTTTTAAGAATTCTAAGAGGACTCAAGAGCATGTGATTACCATGCCCAACCAGATGGTCCGCATCCACAAGGATGGCAAGGTGTTGTATACGATTAGGTATGTCAAGCCTCTAGTGTCTCACCCCCTGGGACTCTCCCTCCCCTTCTGGGAATTTTAGCCAAAGATTTATGGGCAGAGATATCATCCTGAATGATACTTCTAAGGGCCTGTCCAGCTTTCCTAGACCATGAGTCCAAGCCTCTCATGTGCAGATACAGACACTGAGGCTTCAAAATCAAAAAATATATATATTGCTTAAAGCTACACACCAAGTTTGTGGCAGAGCTGCAACTGGTACCCAGTGTTACTTGGCTCCCAGTCCAGAGTTCCCCCAACTAGGATATACCAGTATGACTGCACCGCCTGGACAGTTCCATCCCAGGTGGGCACTGGATGTAAAGACACGTCCATGGTGGTGGAATTGTCCAGGCGGGGTGGTAACACAGCAGTTGGAAAGGTACCTAAAACCAGGCTGGATACTTGAATGCCTGGCAGGGGAAAGTCGTGTGTTAGTGGTGTGGCATGGGGACAGGCAGGTGGTGGAGAGTGGGAAAGTACTGGCAGGTCCTAGAAGTTGGGCTGGGCAGGAAACAAAAGCGAGTCTTAAGTTGGTCTGTGCACTTCTCTGATGATAGAGCCCAAAGTAGCCAGATGCTTCCAAGCTGTTTTTCCTCTGTTTTTGTCTCTCCTTAGAGCTTTTTGTCTTAAATTCTATTGTTGCCACTCATTGGTGATGGTCCCTAGACCAAAGTTGGGTGGATGTGTAAGTGCTTGGGGCCAGCCTAAATGAGGCTCCTTTCTCCCTTCCAGGATGACCATTGATGCTGGATGCTCACTCCACATGCTCAAATTTCCAATGGACTCTCACTCTTGCCCTCTGTCTTTCTCTAGCTGTGAGTACCTTCTTAGGTTTCTGGGGCCCCAGAGGCATGCTGGGCCCCTTCTTTTTCTCATCCTTGCCCTTTACATTTTTCTTCCTCTGCTTTTCTCCTAAGATGCTGCCAAGATCGTACAGGGCTTCCATCCTCCATCCTCATCTCCTTTCTTGCTGACAATACTGTGTTGCTCAACCCTGGCCTCATGTTGGGTTCCTGCCTTTCCCTTCCACTACCTCAAGTCAGTCACTTGCCTCTTAAGTGTATCTCAAGTCTGCCTGCCCCTTTCCATCTCCACTGGCACTACCTTGCTTTAGGCCTCTGTCATCTTACATTTGGACTTTTGCAACATCTTCACTTTGAAACTGGACATGTCTCCTCTAAAACGTCTACCCCCAAAACAAATGTGTTGCTTCTGTGTTCTTGTGTGTCTCATTGAAGAGCACCATCACCCATTCAGTTGTCCAAGCCAAGAACTTTGATGCTTCCCTCTCCATCATCTCTTACATCTAATCAGTCAACATATCCTGTTGGTGTTTCCTCCCAAATCTATTGATGTTGTCTGTTTCTCTGAATTCTGTCACAGCTTTGCCTCTTGCCTTCATTTTGTTATGTCTAGATTACTGCATTGGCCTCCTTGCCAACACGCTGTCCTCACAGAAGGACCAGAGTGACCTAGCTAAAGCATCATCTAGACCAGGTCACTTCTTAGGTTCAGATCCTTCCTTAATGCTCTTGCATTAATTCCAGATTCCTTAGAATGACCCTCAAGGCCATTCATGAACTGATGCCTGCTGCCCGCTTCTGCCTTTCTGAACTTTTGGCATTTCGCCTTTCACCTTTCACCTTTCTGTGCTGCCTCTACCCCCAATTCAGCCTCATCCATATGGAGAGTATTTACTTGACTTTCAAGACTTAATGGGAACATCACCTGATTTATGAAGTCTTTTCTGAGTGTGTCCCCAAATGATTTTTCCCTACTTTGTTTCCCCACTGTTAATGGGCAGAGGTTTTTCAGAGCAACTCCCCAGATCATAGTTGTGTACTCACTGTTGTACTCAATAAAATGTGAATACTTGAGGGCAGGATTCATGCCATGCCCACCTCTGTATTTCCAACCCAGGGCCTGCTACTGAGGAATGCTCAGTAAATGCACTTATTGAATGGACTTCAACAATGAGGTAAGAGAAGCAAGGTTCTAGAGCTGGTGAGGCTGAAATCAGGACCCCAGGGCATTGCTTAGGCTGACTTCATGCTGGTGGAGACCTCAGGTGGGCTTCCCAGTCTCATGTAAACCTCCTCCCCACATTGCTTTCCAGTTTCCTATCCTGAAAGTGAGTTGCTCTACAAGTGGGAAAATTTCCAGCTTGAAATCAATGAGAAGAACTCCTGGAAGCTCTTCCAATTTGATTTTACAGGAATGAGCAACAAAACTGAGATTATCTCAGCCCCAGCTGGTAAGTGTGCCATAGGAGCCAGGGTTAGGCAGAGGCCCAGGAGGGTGGTAGGGATGACTGGAGGTGGCCATCCATACAAATGCTATCCAGTCATCCCATGGAAGTATTGTAGAACATGGCTCCTGTCTTATAAATGCTAAGCACTTACAACTGTTTGCAGAGGAAACTGAGACTTTGTAACTATGTTTCAGTCTCATCTGCAAAGAAGTAAGTGCTTTGCCAAGTCCCCTGGAGGTTAGGTAAGTAGATAAAGTTTTGTTGCTGTCAGAATGTGCAGCTAGCTTTGTCATGTAGACCCTTCAGTTTCCAGGTCTTTGTTACAACACTGAACTACTTGGATGGCATGGGGAATGGAGATCATGTGAATTTTCCATACCCAGAACAGTGCAAACTAGTTGAATGGGAGGCAAGGTCCATCCTAATGGGAGGTGGAGGCTATAGTTCTAATGTCAGCTAGATAAAGGCTGGGATAGTCTAGAGGAAGTTATAGCAGCTACAATGGCCACTGGCTGCATCAACATTTATCTTAAAGGGACAGCTCTAAGAAGCACAGATTCCTGTCAAAGGCTTCATGATGGATTCAACATAGCTTTGATGATCACTGGTTCTCTGACATTATCTCTAACAGGGATGAAAAGGGAGGGTCCTGGGTCTCTTAAACTTTAGCCCCCAATAAGACGTCAGCATCTTTGCTTGTGTTCCTAGGTGATCTGAATGAGGAGCCAAGGGACCTCCCTAGGGTAGCTCCCAGAGCAGCCCTGGAAACCCTCTTCACACCTACTGACCAAGTTCAGGGCAGTGGAACCACTGTCCTCATCGTTTCCAGATGGTGGATGGAGCCAGTCACCCAACCAGCTATTTGTCATGCGAGGCGTCTTGCTTTGTTTCCATGTGGCTAGACAGAAAATCTGCTTTTGCTTCACTTGTTGAATTGATCACTGGGCAAAGGGACAGCTCATGCTTCTCTGGCTAGAGCTTTGCTTGCACAGTACTAGGCAGGGGCAGAGGACTGGGCTGCCTTACAAATGCTTTCCTTTTTCTTGGGAACTCTGGGGAAGCAGTCTTACTACCTTTGACTTGGATCCTTGCTCTTCTGCCAGCTAACCATGGGCCTGCCTCTTGCTTTCTGCACTGCAGTTTCCCCCAGATAGGTGGGGACCCATCATCAAAAGTGGCAGAGGAGACAAGGCCTAGGGGCTTTCAAGTCACTAGTGGTTCCGTTTAGTAGATGGTTGTGCATTGTTTCAAAATGGTGCCCTAGTGACTACAAAGCCCCAGAGCCAGCATCATCACCAAAGCAATGACGATAGGTAAGCACCAGACCTGCTTGGGAGAGAGGAGAGTTCTTGGGGAGAAAGAAAGAGGTCTTCTTTGTTTTTGACTGAAGACTAGTTGATCTTGAGTCATGGTTTCTCCAATGGCAGAGTTATCTTTGGGACTGGTCTCAAACTCTTCCAGTTGGGCCCTGGGGAAGTTCTCTCCATCTGGACCAGACTTATATACTCAGCTCCCGAGGGTTCAGGATGCAGTGGCAGCCTGCTACTCTGACCATCTTGAGCCTTAAACCACAGAATCTCTGCTTCAGGAGGTTCTAAGAGTCCAGTCCTGCCCCCAGAGAGGGAATCATCCTTCACTGATGGCTACTGAACCTCTGATGGCCTCTTAGTGGTAGTCAAGAGTTCACTATCTTGCAAGGGAGTTTCTTTCTTCTCTAGACAGCTCTGCCTATCAGAAAACTCTCCCTATTCATCTACAATTGGAGTCTCTGGAAGTTCTACCCATTGGACTTATTTCTTTTTCCTTAGACTATCCAGCTTACATTAGGTCCAGTCATTCTTCCCTGAGGCCAAGATTAAAGGACTGATATTATCATTGCAGCCCTGGATCATATTCTGTTACAGTCTGCAGGGCCCTGGACCTGGTTCCTTTTTCTCCTTGTTCTTCAAAGTTTTGGGTCCACTCATCCTCTAGTCCCAGTCCTCTGGACATAGTCTTTTGAATTGTGTCCTTCTGACAGTGCAACTACTGACCATGGTCTGGCAAAAGATGATAAGAGTAAGGGCAGAAAGTATCTGAAGCATTTTTTTTCTTTTTTTGGTTTGGCTTCTAAGCCCTGGATATCCTTCTTTTTTTACCCATGCTTCTTCACTCAGGAAGAAGAAAGTGTGTCTAGCATCTTTCTCTTGGCCTTCAAGACAAATTTCTATCCCTTGACAAGCAGAGAAGGTTCTTCCTTGGCCAGAACAAATAAAATTAAAGTAGAAAATGCAATAGAATAATGAATCTTCTAGAAACAAGTGTATATAAACTTAGCAGTTTTATAGTCAAGACACCAGGGCAAGAGAACTTTTGATAAATACATTCTGGCCAGTAGGCAAGTGTGAAAGTGGTCCCTGCAACAGCTCTGGAGGAGTTCTCTCTCAAAGCTACTACTCTGGACACAGGTTTTCCACTGAGCCCAGGCTACTTCCTTGCCTTTTTCCAGAAGAATCTGAGAAGTCTTGCTCCTTGAGTGTCAGTGCTACCAAGGTGAGTAGGAAAGGCTGCTCTTCTCATTCAGCTCCAGCCTACCCAGACCTGCTGGGCAGGTGATCTACTTTCTAAAATAGGAGGACACACAGACAAGTCAGTGATCTGGTCTGCTTTACAAAGCTGTTGCCCAGCAGCAGCAAGAGTTGCTTAGCACCTGCTGGGTTCCAGGCTATGCTGGGTTTATATGGGCAGGGGCTACGCCACAGGGTCCGTATGAGCCCTGCCTTGAAGAGATTTAAAAGCCCATCCAATTCAAGGCCAAGGAATTCTACAGCATCACTAAAGGGGGAATGTGGAGCTTAGCTTCACTGAGGAGCCAGGATTGGAGCAATTACAAATCCAGTGTGATGCAGAGAGAAAAGCCTAAACAGGCCATGGAGTCATGATAACATGCAGAGTGTTTGGGATGGGCGTGTCAGAGCATAAAGCAGCATGAAGGTTACAAAAGAAGATGCCAAATGGAGATGTACGTTGTTTTCAGGTCCTGTAGGATCCATTGCTGTCTAGTGACAGCCAAGACCAGGGGCACAATGCCCAAGTGAACGTGAAGACCTCAGTCTGCCTTGTGGATGTATATTGTGTGGATACAACATCTAGAGGGCTGACTGAAATTTTCACTTTCAGCTAATTCTTCTCTTTTCCTGAAACACTCAGTTTGGATTAAGAGCCATAGACTAAGAACAGGGAGTCCAGAGTTATCTCAGGGAATCTGAGAGCAGATGGGATTAGCATAGGGTGTGTGTGTATATAAGATATTAGTTGGAGCCAGGTCATGGTGGGCTTTTAGTGTCAGATTACAGGGTACAGACTTGATTCTATAGCTCACGTGGAGCACGGATCCATCAGAAGTTTGGGGGAAAGGTGAGTGCAGTGGAGCAGTGCTAAACAAGGCATTTTGCCATCATATGCACGTGTAGAAAGGAGCCCCAAAACATCCTATGCTTCCCATCACAGCACAGCCCTCCCTGGGCTCATTTCCTGAGCGTGCACCTTGTGAGGGCCAGCTAGCAGTGCAGATATAGGGCATCTCAATGGGTGTGAAGGCCTCAGACAACCATGGGGATATCAGTTGTGTGGGCCTCATATTTAGAGGGTTAACCGAATCTTTCACTTTCACCTGCCTCTCCTGCCAACCTGGAAAAGCAGACGTTGGGCATGGGACAGAAAAAGAGGCTATTAAGATTCTGGCCTCGGCTTAGCTCTCAGCTGCCTGTGAGTCTCCATGAGTGTCCTTTCTGGGCTTCTTCTGGTCCTGTGTGTATCACATCAGAACAATGTGCCTCTGTCCTGGCACTGTGGTAGGGAATCCCATGAGCTGAACAATGGGACCCTTAGTGTGTATGTCCTGCTTGGGGGAGACCATCACATCAGCGTTGTGAAGAAGTGGTGTTCTTTATGTCTTCCAGGTAACTTCGTGGTTATGACGTTTTTCTTCAACGTGAGCAGGCGGTTTGGCTTTGTTGCCATTCAAAACTACGTCCCTTCTTCTGTAACCACGATGCTCTCCTGGGTTTCCTTTTGGATCAAGAAGGAGTCTGCTCCAGCCAGGACCTCTTTAGGTAAGGGGGTCGGTGGCATAAGCACAGTCACATGGCTGTGAGTTTGCTGAACGAGGGCAAAGAGTTGCCTTCTCATAGAGTCCTTTGAGCAGTGTAATGTACAGGTCAGGAGCTGAGCCCGCCTCCACTCCTGTGCTCTTGCAGGGATCACCTCTGTACTCACCATGACCACACTGGGTACCTTTTCTCGCAAGAATTTCCCACGTGTCTCCTATATCACAGTCTTGGATTTCTACGTTGCCATCTGCTTTATCTTCTGCTTCTGTGCTCTGATGGAGTTTGCTGTGCTCAACTTCCTAACCTACAACCAGACGAAAGCCCATGCTTCTCCAAAACTCCGCTATGTATGATCTGGGTGTGGGAGTGGTGACAAGGCTTTGGAGTTTGAAGGCATGCCAGTGAGGGCACTAGGATTTTGGCACATGGGTGGTCAGCTCGCTGAATGATGTGGGGTTACCCAGGGTTGTGGGGGGAATTGAAATCAACTTCCTGATGTGTTGGTGGGAGTTCTGGGGGGCTAATAAATGATGTGCCAAGGACAGAGTTTCCAGAAAATCTTGAGGCAGCACTTAGCTTGACTCATCTTCCCTTGACTTTTCCACACTTCTTCCCTTGTCCGTTTCAGCCCCGTACTGATAGCCGTGCCTATGCTCGTACCCGTGCGCATGCCTGTGCTCGTGCCCACGCCCGCCAGGAAGTTTTTGTGTGTGAGATTGTCACCTCTGATGGAAGTGATGAAGAGGAGCGCCCGTCTTGCTCAACCCAGCGGTCCCCTAGCCCAGGTACCCCCGAGGACCCCCGCAGCTTATACTCCAGGCTGTCCTGCTGTGCATGGTGCAAGGGTTTTAAGAAGTATTTCTGCATGGTCCCTGATTGTGAGGGCAGCACCTGGCAGGATGGCCACCTCTGCATCCACGTCTACCACCTGGATAACTACTCTCGAATTCTTTTCCCAGTGACCTTCTTCTTCTTCAATGTGCTCTACTGGCTTGTTTGCCTTAACTTGTAGGTGCCAGCTGGTACTCTGTGGGGCAGCCTCCCCAGTTCCCCAGGAGGTCTGAAGCCCCTTGCTAAGGGAGTTGGGGGAAAGCAGCAGCAGCAGGAGCAGCTAGAGAGTCTTTCCTTCCACACTCCCCAAATAGGAACCTGCAGAGGTTTTGTCTTTGCTGGTCCTCTTCCCCCATTTGGCCCATTCACTGAATTGCCTTGGCAGCCCATTTCAAGTAAAATGGCCCACCTCTCTATTCTTTAAGGGGCATCCAGGATGCTCAGTGTTAAAAATCATACACTCTCAGTGATCGGCTCCCTAAAACCGTGCCCAAGCACAAGTAGGTTTGCTATCTCCCAAAAGTGCTGACAACCACTGGCTTTTGCTAGAAACCCAATATTGCCCTTTGTTGTGCTCTGGGCCCAACTCTGGCCTTGGCCTCAAGGTGCACAGACCAACTGCTTACCTGTTCCTGACACCTCCCTAAGGTGCTGGGCAATAGTGTAACGGGGGGAGGGACCCCCATCCTTGAGTCAGATTATTATATTCTTGGTTTTCTCTCCCTGTCCCCCAACTACTTCCTCTGCAGACAGACAGACACTGGCATTATCCCTTTAGGAGGGAAGGGGGTTAGCAAGTGAGCCTATTGGGATAGTATCTCTCCTTCTGCTGCTGTGACACCTCCCACTCCCCCTCTGCCTCCATCTTTCATCCGCACTGCCAACTCAATGCCCTGCATCCAATGGGTATCTATTTTTGTGTGTGATGATAGTAATTACCCCTTGCTTTATATGATACCTTCTTCCTCCTCCTTGACCCCTGTGACTTTTTCTGTAACTTCTCCCGTGACTTTCCCAGCCCTGACCTAAGTGCTAGGCCTTGGTGACTTCCTGGGGCCAATAAACTAAGGAAACTCTGCTTTGCAGCGGGCATTACCCGCCATTGATGAGTGCCTACCTAAGGCACAGCATAGGCGCTCTACCACTTCCTTGGCCCCTGGACCCATGAGCCAGTCCACTCTTATCCCTGGGGCACTTTGATAATCACAATCAATCAATCGAATTCCCTTAAATTTGCATGACACTTTACCTTTGGCAAAGCACTTTTGACAGATTATTTCTATTTGGAGCCTCATTATAGCCCTGTGACATCTTTAGGGCAGGATTCTTATCCCCTTTGTGCAGATAGGATCCCTGAGGCACAGATTTCTATGGGACTGTGGATCTCATTGGAAGCTACCCAGGAGCACACTGTCATCTTCTAGACCACATGACAGGGCTAGGCAGATCAGTTCACCATGATTCGATTCTATCACCTGTGCTGACACTCCAGTGGCGGGGCCCAGAATGGAAGCCTCTCTTCAGCATTGGCCTACTCAGTTCCTGGGCACAAGGTGCTCAGACTGCCCCCAAGATCAAACCTCTTCTGGCTCTGGTAACCCAGTGAGATGAATTTGGACATGCCCCAATGCTTGTATATGCTGAATGAAATCTGTGTCTGTATTTTATTGAGGGGTGGGGAGGGTAGGGGATCCATCTGCTTTTTGTCACAATCATCTGAAAAGGGTAAATATGTGAATAAATATATCAGCAAAGCATTCAAAGTGTGTCTGGTTTCTCTGGCATTGATGTTTGTTCTTAGTTCAGGATTTAAATCTTAAATCCATGACTCAGGACTTTGTCTGTTCTCCTCTCCCATCTGTGACCTCTAGACCTGCCAGGCATGGACCAAGTACCTTTCTTTCATTAGCAGGGAACAAAGGGAGGAGACTTGGCCCCCTTTATAGATTCCCTGACTTGCTCCTATGCCTCTGCTCCCTCCATGTTCCTTTCCTTTGCCCACCATTCCAGTCCCTACTTTGTCATAGCTAGTAGGTTGCAGGGGACCACTGGACTCAGAACACTCCCCCCTCCATCATGTGCAGATGGAGATGCTGAGTCACAGAAAAAAGGAGAGATTTGTCTCATCACACAAGGAGTCAATTGTGGAGTACGACCAGACCCCCAAAATCCTAATGCCCTAGCTTGGCTTGAAACAAGCCTGGAAACCTTGGTTGATTCACTTTTCAAAAGAAGAGTCTCTAAAGGTGTGTTGGGAAGTGTTGGTCCTGGCATTTTATGACACTTTCAACTCTAAAGGACAAACAATAACAAGAACCAGAGAGGAGACAAAAATGGCATCTGAACAGCCAACATTTTTGCCATAAAGTCCTTAGAATGATGTTCACTTTCATATAAACAACCCACAGCAAAATACAAGTAACAATTCTAGAACAAGGAACTTAATTCCTCACTTTTACTTACATTAGGAAGATGCAGCGGGGAACAAGGACAGTCTGGCTCCTGGGCCAAGTAGAAATGCAAATTTGTGAGCATTCATGTTTAAATGGATTTTGAAACAGAAATAGTGCAAAACAGATCCCTTAAACTATACTAAAGCTACAAATACATACAAGTCCTACCATTTGTAAATTTTAAAAAGCTCACATAAACAATTCTTTAAAAATGAAGAAATTGAAGCCATAATTGGGTACATAATATCTAAAAAATAAAATTAATGAAGAAACCACTACGTATTAAAACCTGTGGGATACAGCCAACATTGCACTTAGAGAAAAGTTCATAATTTAAGCAGTATGATTACTAAACACAATGGAAGAAAAATTAGATATTATGAAAAAGGAGTAAAACACATTACACCTTAGAAAAGTTTTGAAGAAAGGAATTTTTAAAATAAACAGTATAGAGAGAACCAGTTAAGCATTTGAAAAACAATACATCAAGCTGAGTTCCTAACTATCTTCACATCCAAAATACAGATGAATCAAAAATTTAAGAACTTTTTAAAAGGAAACCATAAAGGTGCTATAAGACAATATGGGTGAATATGTTTATATTCCTGGGATGGGAAAGGCCCTTCAAAGTGTGACATAAAACACCAAAAACTATAAAGGAAAAGATTGAAAAATGCCTCCAAACTAAGAAATAATAACAAAAATAAAAGCCAAAAATATACTGTCACAGGTCAATTTTTCTGGGAAGCAGTCTCTGAGACCAAGATTAGAGTACAAGAAGTTGGTTGGGGAGTGCTCTCAAAATATGCGCTTTTGGGAGGAGTTCGGGAAGCAAGGTCAGGTGGCTGCCAGGCACTCACAGAAAGGACTGCAGATGGATGCATGGAAGTTTTGGAGTCAGGATGGTTCCGAGTCTCACAAATCAGGGCAATGGGGCTGGGCATTGGATGTGAGCATGAACTAAGATATATCCGAAAGGGACTCACTTGAGGGCTGTCAGCCTCCAACAATCTCAGCAGCTGGAGAAACGAGCTGGGCCCTAGGGGCAGTGGTGCGGGGAGGTCTTGGCAGGGTGGGACACCATACCATCTACTGTAGTTCAGCTCTCACCTTGCTTAGGCTCATTTGCTTCATACAAATAAATGGCTAATTCTCCCATGGTTATGTTGAGCTACTTTTCCTGAGGAAGATTTATAAGAAGATTAGAGAAACACTATGCCCCTGCCACCAGAGCTGGCCTTGGAGCCTTAATTGATACTCACCATGTTCATCCTGTACTACTCATCTTAGATTTCCTCTCATCCTCAGCTATATCTCTGCTGATCTAGGTAGCTTACCTGTTGGACTGACTGAAACCTTCAACCTTGAAGGGTCTGAACTTCTGGACACTAAGCCCTTCTTAGGCCATGGCTGGTGGACTTGTCTGTCGTTTCCAAGGGATACCTAAGTGGGTCAACTGGATGCCAAAGATATTCTTGCCTGCTCCAATTGTATAGTGGTGGCTTGATCTCCTCCTGATGATTGGGGTGAATTACCTCTGTCAGGATGGTGACTTGTTTTCTTTTGGCTGGTGCATAGCAGCCATGGATAAAAATTGACGGGACTCTTGTTTTCCCCTGGTGAAAGCACTTACAATCTGGGAGCCAAGAGCTCTAAACCTTCAGGACCCAGAATTATGAGAATGGGAAGCACAAATTTCCCAAATGAGTTATCAGGATGATAAAACAACTTCTACTTCTACTTCTTAGTTCCAAAACCTGTATATTCTACTACTTATGGGCATTGATTTAGGGTGCAAAATGCTTCCAGGTGGGTGGTACCCCATCCTCTCAGAGTATCATCTCTAAGCTGGCACTTTAGCTGTGTCTTCAACACACCATTTCATCACTCTATCTGGCCAGCAATTTCTGGGTGGTGCAGTATGTGATAAAATCCCAGGTCATGGGCCCAATGTTGCACTCCTTTAGTGGAAAGTGGATCTTTAGGTCCAATCCAGTGTTTTATAAAATCCTGTCTCAGTGGATCAAACACTATGCTCTTGAATAGTGGTGCTGGCTGAAGACCTCCAGGAAAGAAAAAGCAAACCCATAACCAGAAATTGTGTTGATGTGGTCAAGATGAATCATTGCCCCATCTAGTTTTGAAGAGAATCAATGTAGTCAATTTTTCCCCAAGTTGCTTAATGGCTTCCTTCAAGAATGTCAACGTATTGAGGACTCACCACTGATCTCTTTTTCAGGCAAATAGCTTAATTAGCCTTAGTAAGCAGTGACCATGCTGTTGTGCCCACATATAACCTCCAACCCTGCCAGATTTGTCAAATGAAATATAGAAATTCTAAATAATTTGAATTTAAGATAAATGACAAATGTTAGCATAAGCGTCCTTTCCTTGGACTTTCCTTGGGCTCCTCCTAGCCCAGGACTAAATATAGCAGGGATGCTAGAGTATGGACACATCTGCCAAATGCAGGATTCCTCCTACAAGCAATCTTTGCACCAGGGCTCCCCACAGGCCTGGCTGAAACCTTGTTAGATCTGAACTGACACACTTGATACCATAAATAATACAAGAATGCATGCAGTAAGAGGCGGTTCTGAGACTGGATCACTCGCCACCTGGCTGGAAAGGAACAACCGATCTTGAGTGGTATATGGGGCACAGATAGTATCTGGCACACTGTGACAGTGCAAATCCTGAATATTTCACTGGTGGTTACCTGGACAAACATCCCAGTGGAGAGAAATACCATTGCTGATTCAGGCATTTGAAAGCTAGGGGGAAAACATTGTATACAAAGAGAGTGGAGTTTACCAGTTATTACTAAATTGTATTGATGCTCTACAGAAAGATGAGAAACTGAGGGTTGTCAACAACAGTTAAAGGGTAAGTATGATGGTTAGAGAACTTTTTTGGAAGCTTTCAAAGAGGGCTTTATCTCCTGCAGTGGAAGAGCAGGCATAGATGAGGACTGAATGCAGAACTTAAGAGTTAGACTTGTAAATCTCCAGAGATGACAAAATATACAGCCAAGACATGTCTACGAGGCTAAAGTGAGGGCCCTTGTGGAGAAATTCTGGAATTCTAACACATTTAATGGGGTCATCTGGATGTGCGCCATCAAGGATTGAAGCTTTGTAGATCTCCCTGGACCCTCAGAGGCAGAAAAGATGGTCCACTCCTCCCTATTAAGAGTCAGCACTTTTGCAGTACTGGAAGAACTTTTAAAGAACTTTCTCTATCAACGTAACAGGTGCTGACTTCAGGAGGCACCCAACTTCCTTTCCTGGCTGTTAATCGGATAATTGGAAAAAAATCTAGGCATAATCCATTAGGGAAGTCCTAGATCTAATAGAATAAAAAGATATTACATCCTATAGGAACTACAGGAATTAACTTCCACGTACCAGGAGTCCGGAGAGTAACACAGTGACTGGGTTTTGAGGATGCTTTATTAAGAGGGCTGGAATATAAAAACAGATACCCAGGAATCCATTGACATGGGGACAATTTCCTAAGACATTAGATTAAACCCTGGCAAGGGATTGGTCAAAATATCTGCCACAGTAGTTCTGAGAAGCTTGAAGAAAGTGATGAACAACACTTAGTGAAATGGAAATGCCCAAGTTGCCTTGGAAGACAGTAAAGGAAGGGATTCAAAGGCGGAGGAAAATGCTTTTATGAAAAAGTGCCAAAATAACAAATGTTGGCATGGATGCAGAGAGATAGGAACACTCATACACTGTTGGTGGGACTGTGTTATAAGAGCTATTATAGTGGGAAAGGCTAAGTAGAAACCTCTAAAAATGCCCTCCCAATTAGACAAGAATGCCCATTTTCTCCTCTTCTATTCAACAGAGTGCTAAAAGTCCTAGCAATAGCAATTAGGCAAGAGGGTGGTATTAAGGGTATCCAAGTGGGTGCAGATGAGATCAAACTCTCGCTCTTCGCCGATGATATGGTATTATATCTAGAAAACCCCATGGATTCTTCCAAGAGACTCCTAGATTTGATAAACGAATTTGGTAAAATCTCAGGTTATAAAATCAATATACACATCAGAAGCATTCATAT
>CAUYRT010103592.1:0-13177 GCA_963574885.1 Lepilemur ruficaudatus
GTCTCCTCTTTAAGAAATACAAGAGCAAATTCTCTTGCTCTGCATTAAAATATTACCTGGTTTAGTTTAACTCTCAGAGGTTATGACTGTGGGCCTTTTACCAATGAGTTCTCAACTTTTTTTGAATTAAAGATGAATATATTTTCTTCTTTTGAAGGTGGATATGTACAAATGTGTGTGCATGCGTGTATTCACCTACACTCTCTTATTATAGCATGTGATTTATGGATTTCTTGCCCACTTAAAACTTGTAAATCATCAAGAGTTTTATGTCCCAAGCAGTCAGCAGTGGTTATAAAATCCACAGAGAGCCGCACTAAATACACCTTTACTGGATCGCTCTTAAAGCATCAATGACAAATTCGATAGCGAACACAACTCCCCGGAATGACTTTCACTTACCTCCAGGAAACCGCAAAGATCTCAGATAGGGAATTTTGTTTGTCTTGAGCTTTCAAGAAGATTAATTACCAGATGAACTGGTAAGAAGATCAGTTTTCTAGGTTCCAGAAGTGTTCCTATAATAAAGAATTCTCCCCCTATCACAAAACCTACACTCATGTAAATCATAGACACAGATACATGTTCCGGAATCTGTGCTTATAGAAAAGACGTAAGAAGACAGAGATTTTCCTGTTCTGACCCTCCCATTCATTAGTTTAAAAGAACAAATTTAAAAGGGGGCATATACGTGTGTGTGTTTAAATATATATATATTTGTGTTTGTATTATATATACTCATTTTTTCAAATATATGGACTGTCTCTTGAAGAATGCATAAGAATTGGTCATAATTATTTCTGAGGTAGAGGTTGGGAGACTCATTTTTAACTTCCTGGTAATTAATGCATTTTTATTACCATGTTCATATATTACTGTTCATAAAATTCTTTTTAGAATAAAGGAGGAAGAGAAGGAAATGATCTCTGTCCATGTACTTCTACTGTTAATCTCATCTCCTTGAGTCCTAGAGTGAGTAATTTTCATTGATTGCACTGTTGCTCATATATATAAAACAGGTAAACACGTAAGACACACAAATACAAATGTGATGTGTATGCATCCATTTGTGTGGACACAAATACACTGTAATATGAATAATACGTTTTTCTGTAGAGACGGGGTCTTGCTATGCTGCACAGGCTGGTCTCAAACTCCTGGGTTCAAGTGATCCTCTCTCCTCGGCCTGCCAAGGTGCTGGGATTAAGGGTGTGAGCCACCATGCCTGGTCTGAGTAAAACTTCTACGTGGACACATAGACACAAAATCTCTGGGGAGGGAACAGAGCTGTCGTGTGTATGAAAGATTGTCGACACACACCTGTTGTTGCTAAAGTCCTCTGCTGGCTAACGGTCAGCATAAGAGCAGCACACACAGAGCGCCACCAAATCACCACATGGGTCTGTCTCCCCAAGCCAGCCCCCACTACCACACCTTGAAAAACTGTTTAGGACAAGCAGTAATTCACTTCCAGATGAGCCAACACCTTTGTACTTTGAGAGGTGACACTGATGGTAACCTAAGTAAGCTGGTTCCTCAGTGGAAGGAGGAGCTGCAGGATTAAGTCTGCGGTTTCCCTGCAGAAGAGGGGCTTCTGGAAAGCCCTGGCGCTCTTCTCCACACTAGCCGTTCCTTCTTCCTGGAGGAACCAGATCTCTTAGAGAATCTGAGGAGAGCTCTGGGCCCCCCTCAAAGCTCTCCAGCACATCCCCACAATTTAGGGGCTCTGTGAATCCCAAAGAACTCTTGTAAAACCTCTTCTCCAAAACGTGATGTCAACCTGTGACTTTATCCATCATTTGAGACTGGTGAGTCTTACATGTCCTTTCCCATTCCCCAAAACCAACCCCATTTTCTGGGCCTAAAAGACTAGCTTTCCTTCTAAGCTCCTGTAGCAGAGAATTCTATTTGTATTCCCAGCATCTATTCACTTATTCAGCAGTTAACAAAGTGTAGCCCACAGGTCCCTGGGACTCCCTGAGACTTTTTTTTTTTTTTGTCCACAGGGGACAGTGTTCTGCAAGGCCAAAGTAATTAAATAATTCTAAAGCATTGTTTACTTTTTCTATTGAGTGGACATTTGCACTGATGCTGCAAAAGCAATAGTGAGTTAGTGAGTCAAACTGCTGGTGCTTGGCACCAATCAAAGCAATAGCACCAAGGTAGACTGAAAAATCTATGCCCCTCCAAAGATATCTAATCTGTAGAACCTATAAATGTTACCTTACTTGGAAAAAGAGACTTTGCCGGTGTGATTAATTTAAGGAGAAGGGGAGATTATTCTGGATCGTCTGTGTGGGTCTTTAATGCAACCACATGTAACCTTACAAGAGGAGACAGAAGGAGATTTAACAGACAAAAGGAGAAAAGACCATGTGAAGAAAGAGGCAGCGATTGGAGTGATGCAGCCACAAGCCAAGGAATGCCAGCAGCCACCAGAGGCCAGAAGAGGCAAGGAACACACTCTCCCCTAGAGCCTCCAGACGGACCATGGCCCTGCCAACACCCCGACTTCAGACTTCTGACCTCCATAACTGTGAGAGAATAAATTTCTGATGTTTTTAAGCCACCTGGTTGGTAGTAATTTTTAATAGCAGCCATTAGTATAGAAAACTAATACAAGCACCAAACTGTCTAGCAACCATTGTGTTCTTTGCTGCCACACACACTAAATAGTAAATAAATAAAAAATTAAAATTGCCAGTTGCACTTTAAAATACCCTAATGAAGTTGTAAAAATTATTAATTTTATTAAATCTCAACCCTCGAGTGCATGTCTTTTTAATAGCCCGTGTGACAAAGTGGGAAGTACACGTCGCACACTTCTGCTACGCGCACAGACAGCTATGAAGGTTACTTGGAGGGAAGGCAGTTCTGGGATTGAGTTGCGAAATGAACTAGGTGCATTTTCATGGAACACCATTTTTACTTGAAAGAATGACTGACAGATGCACCATAGTTATCCAGATGTGTGTATTTGGCAGACATTTCCTCAAACCTAAACAAAGCAAGCCTGCCACTTCGAGAGAAATAACTGGTGGTATAACTTGCCAATGATAGCATTCAATCTGTCAAGTGAAAATTAGAATTTTTGAAAACTTATATTTGTCATTGTGAGCTTGACAACTTCCAAAAGTGGACTTTTCTTTTGAGATCAGTAGTAATGTTTAAAAATGTGATTAAAGAAAAATATTATATAATGAAATGTGTCAACATTTGAAAGAGCTGCATAACTCAGTGAATGAATATATTCTACATGACTATTAGATAATATCACAATATCATGTGTGGGTAAAAGTCCGTTCAACGTGCAAGATAGACGAATGGATTTTAATGTGACAAAGGACGAAATATTCATTGATATGGTTTCAGATCCCACATTGCAATCGACCTTTAAATAACTACCACATGAATTTTGGTGTGGTATCAAATAAAAATATCCACAATTACCTGAAAAACCTTTTAAAACACTTTTATATTTTCTAACTACATATCTCCATGAGCCCAGATTTTCATAAAATTCAACCAAAATGACATATTGCAACAGATTAAATGCAGAAGCAGATATAAGAGTCTGGCTATCTCCTGTGAAGTCAAACTCTTCTCTCTCTCTCTGCTTTGGAAAATATATGCTATTTAACATGTACAGGGCTTATAATTATAATATTTAAATAAATAAGCAAATATTTTCTATTTTTTGGCATTAATTTCTAATATGGTAAATACTAATAGATATTACATAAATAAAAGCTCTTTGGGGTCCTCAATAATTTGTAAGGGTATAAAGGGTTTCCAAGACCAAAAAGGTTGAGAACTGCTGTCCTATGGATGGGAGGCATCCTTATTGCTGTCCTTACTGGCTGTGGTGGTGGCAATGTGCCCAGTTAAAAGGTTACATTTCCCGGATGCCTTTGCAGCTAAGTTTGGCCATATCATAAGTTCTGGCTTATCAGATGTCAGCAGAAGTATTTGGAAGTGGCTTCCTGAAAGCCAACCTGGAGAACAGACAGCTGGGGAAATCCCTTTTTTTGATTTTCTGCTTTTCCTCATTCTTGAAGAGTACAACTTGGTATGCGATTGCAGAAAGCCAGCAGACACCTTGAACCTTGAGGTGACCTTCAGGATAGAGGCTACTTCTTACCAAGATGGAGCAAAAGGATTTAAATAAAAAAAAAAAAAAAAAAAAAAAAAGAGGCTGAGTCCCCAATGACTGTGATGCTGCCTGATTATCTACTCCAGGGATTCTTACAAATGAGAGAGAAATAAACTTTTAAATCTTGCTTAAGCCACAGTTGCTCTGATTTTTTTGTTACGTGTGGCAGAACCTAATCCTATTGTTTCCTTTAAATGTGACAGTGTGCAAGACCAACCACAAAGGACCTAACTTTATACAGATTATGTAACTATTTCTCATGTATTTTTAGATGGGGTTCTATTCCCATGTCAACAATGTCTTAATGTGTGATGCTGAAAAAACAGTATTCTTCAGGATTAGCGTTCTAGGCACTCAGAAATTTGTTCAACTGTTTGAGCAACAAGCATTTAGGGACCCCAAGCTATGGGCAGACAGTGAGCCAGGCTTGGGGCGCATGTGCCCGCAGAGCCCTGTGGGCCGTGGAGGGAATCGCCTCTCTCCAGCGCCCAGCATTGTCCTCACGCATCTGCGCAGGCCCCGCCATAGGGTAACAGGCTATTCTCAGTATGGCGACAGAAGCAAACAACTTTGTCACTTAGTTGGTGTTTCTGGGGCAGGACTTAAAATCCTCTTGAGTAAATTTCCTTGTCACCCATTCTCCTTGAACCAGAATGGCCCAGATAAACAAAAGTCTTCCCTCTCTTGAATATTGATGGGTTGACATCTCTAATGTCCCTGATTAGCTACGTCAGTTGTTGAGTGTTGAGTGCTCTCTCGTGCTACTATTATCAATAGAGTAACCGGCTGAATTTGCAAGTATAGTTGTAGGAAGTCAACAAACTTTGTCCATGGAACCACCCGATAAGTAAAACCCTCTAAGCAAACACACTTTCTGTGGAAAATCAGGTGATCTCTTCTCTTCTATTACACAAAATCTGTTATCATTGACTGCATCGGGGGTAGATGAAGGGGAGATACCCAAAAGCCTCAACTCACAAAGGCCTGACAGATTCTGTAAGGGGCAACATCTTTGGAATAAAAAAATCTCTACCACACTCTTTGGGTTTTGGATGGATTCAGGCCAGACCTGAATATTGCACGGCTCGGTGAGGATTACACATGATAACATGTGATGATCAAAAACTGTGTAAACTTGGCAGAGCTGTATGAACGTCAGCTCTAGTTATTAACTAGTGCTCTCCTGATAGGGAATGAAGTACAAAAATAGGCTGAATTAAAATATTGGTTCTGCCACTTAATGACTGGGTGACTTTAGGGAAGTTGCTTGACCTTGCTGAGCTCAAGAAATAATTATGTACACCTTTTCAAGTAATGCTCTTCACTCTAGCAGATGGATTAATATGAGCAAAAATGTGCTAACATAGTTTGAGAAATGACTTTTTTATTTTTTATCAATTTTACCCTAACATAATGTATCATTTAGGATTATATTTATTTTCATGTAACTGAAACCCACAAATAACTTTAACTTAAACAAGATGAGTTTATTTCTCTGTCACATATAAGAAGTCTGGTGGTAGGCATTACAGGGCTGGTCCCTGTGTCATCAGTGGCTCAGGCTCCAAAGTTTCTGCTTTGTCATCGTCATTCAGCATGTGGTTTTCCTCTTCAAAGTCACTTCATGGTCCAAGATGGCTGCTGAAACTCCAACATTATGTCCATATTCTAAGCAGAAGGAAGGAGAAACAGATAAAAGGGGCACACCTCACATCTGATTCAACTCTCTTAAAGAAAGCCATCCTGTGCTTGTTCATGTATGAATCTATATTAAAAACAAGACAAAACAAAACAAAATAAAACAAAAAGAAAGCCTTCCTAGAAGTTCTGTACTACCACTTCTGCCTCACTGACCAGAATTTGGTCACATGGCCACACCAAGCTGCAAAGGAGTCTGGGAAATGTAGTCTTTTTTAAATTGCTGTTGTTCTCTAATGAAGGGAAAAGAGTAGAATAGGTATTAGGGGGCAATTAGGAGCTGCTTACATACTTGTTTCTCAATCTTCCCTGCCCCCCACCTTCTCTTTTCAGTCTAGTTTCAAATATCTGCTCAAGAATTTGGAACTTTTCAAAAAAAAAAAAAAGTTTTGTTTGGAGTCCCTCTACTGAACCAAAAATATCAACTTAGAAATGCCAAGTATAAATACACATGCTAGATGCAAGATTTTGGCCAAAGAAATTTGACTTGTAATTTTAAAAGGACAGATGCACTTATCAGCAGGTGAGTATCAAGGAGCTACAGAGCATCTAAGTTGAAAAATAGCCAAGCTTTTGACTAAATCCTGATACCAAGGACTTGTTTGTGTCACGTATTTGTCTCATTTGGCTGGATTTTTGTGGGATTTTTGGTCTTCCTCATCTTCCAATTTGAAGGATGTGAGTCGTCATGGAAACTGACATTAAATTCGTACGGCAGGATTTGATTGTATTGACATATGCAAAATAAAGTAAGTTCATTCCAGAGGCTGTGATTTAATAAGTTTGAATTTTCCAGAGTTTAATTTGCTCCCTGAGTTTGGGGGGTGAGGAGGGGAAGAGTGGGAAGGCAGACACCTTTGGGAGCTGCCATGACTTCTTTGGGGTATTAGAGCTATATTTGGTGCAATTAAGTTGCTAATTCAGTAAAAAACTACGCAGTTCCCTTGTGGCCTGAGAGAATAAAATGCAGCTGCTAAAGGTGGCTGATTTACAAGCAGGGAATGACCAAGGTACCAGGGGAAATGAGCCAGATTCTTCTGAGAGCTTAAATCACTCTCTCAGTCTGGCGATCAAAACAGCATGCTCACCCTGGGCAGAGCACCAGAGTTGGGCAGTCTCCAAAAGTAGGCTTGAAAAAATTCCCAATTTTCAGCAGGATTAGACCCCTGCCTCTTCCTCATTCCTCTGAAGGATGCAGGAAGTGTAAACGATTCCTCAAAGGATCAGGATTCAGTGCCTACACTCTCCTCAACTCCAATCCCAACCCAAGGGAAAATATGACATAAAAGTCAGAGAAGTATGTATTTAGTCTGTGATCTCTCCTACTAGCAAGTTCAGGCCATTGGGGATTGTGTCAGACCAATTAGGGTGGGCAGGGCCATCTGAGGGGCTCTTCTGGTTACACCCCGCACATCCCCAGTGGGTGCTATTCACGCATAGTCTAATGCAGTGGCTCTCAAACATGGCTGCACATTAAAATCACCTGGGCAGCTTAAAAAAAATCCCACACCAGGCCAATTAAATCAAACTATCTGGAGGAAGGACCAAGACATCAATAATGTTGAAAGTCCCCCCAAAGGTTTCCAACATGCAGCCAAGTTTAAGACCCAATGATCTGATCCATGTTGACTTTGATGTGAATGGCGCCCCTTGTGGTTGTGCTGGGTATGACCTGTGCAGACATATGTCATGGCGCTGGGTGAGGGTGGAGGGGCAGAGTTGGCAGAGGACCATAGGGTGTTGGGTATGTCTTCCAGAAAGAAAATAAGTCAAAAGAAAACCTAAAAATTGGGCCTCAAACCAACACCCTCTGACTAGGGCTGCCTGTAGACTGGGTAAAAAATAAAGGTATTGTGTGATTTGGGGTTTCTGAACAGTTACATTATTCCAAATTTTTCCCACTTAATCTGCTCTAGTTCCTAAGCTTCATTTCTTGGATATTTTCTAAGATACGTAGTTTATGTAATTAAAAGAGCAACCCACAAAGCATCACTTCAGAATTTTCAAAGCACCTTTGCAATACCCATTAACATCACCAGGTTGCACAACTCTCAAAATCTCTGCCCCCCGTCTGTGGAGTCAATTTCCTATCCCTCTCAGGTCCAGATGCCATTAGAATGGGACGATTGGTTTCTCATAAGCTTCTACACAGAGGTTTTCCATCTGTGGTGTCTGTAGTGAATTTTTTTTTTCTTTAAATTTTTAATTCCTATGGGAAGACTTAGAGGATGAGTACAAGGTGAAATCGGCACTTGTGATGTTGGCGTCATCCTGGCCAGACTTCACCCTCGAGGTGGGCCCAGGTCAAAGGGTCCTGCTGATCCCACTGAAGGCCCAGTGTTTGGCACAAGTGAGACACTCAGCGATACTTTGTGGAACAAATGCAGAGGTGAATTATGTGTTGGGGGTGGGGAACCTGCGGCCTGAAGGCCACCGGTGGCCTTTTGACTGAATCCAAATTTCACAGAACAAATCCTTTTATTAAAAGGGTGTGGCAGAGAAAGACGAAGATTTTCTTGCCTCCTTTGGTGCTTAAAAAGAAAAATCTTGAAATCAGAAGGCTGCAGGTTCCCCACTCCTGCCGCCGCCGAAGCTTCTTCTGGCCTCAGCCTGCCTTCAGCCTTGGCAAAAGCAGTAGTCAAAGGAGCCTCTCTGACTGGGTGAGGTGGCTCATGCTTGTACTCCTAGCACTTTGAGAGGCCGAGGAGAGAGGATCGCTTGAGCCCAGGAGTTGGAGGTTGCAGTGAGCTATGATGACACCACTGTACTCTACCCAGGGCAGCAGAGTGAGACTCTGTCTCAAAAAAAAAGGAAAAAGAGGCCTCCCTAAACTGTCCCGGTGGGCCAGCATGCAGGGCTGAGGTCACAGTCTTGGTGCTCGCTGCAGTTACCAGGCTCTGGCCCACATGCGGTAGAGCAGAGCAGGTAAGAGCTGACTCCTTCTGGCCAAAGGAGTTGGCCCCTTATGGGCTGAGCAACATTGAGTGCATCTCCAGAGACTGTCACACCTCTGTCTCCTTGATCTGTCAAGTGGGGTTAATAGTCCCAGCCTCTTAATGTTGCTATGAGGCACAGGCCTGGAGCCCTGGGAAGAGCTCCATAAACGGTGGCATTGGTGTAATAGAAGACTGTGGTCTCCAATCTCTGATTTTACTGCCTTCATCAGTGAAAACTGGCAGAGGTAGCCTGGTCACTCTCCTGTACCCCCAGGTCCCTGATCTGCTGGGCCCTCTATCACGGGGCCGTGATGTGCTCTTCATGGATCCAGTGGTAACTGACACTTTTGGATCCAGTTGTAACTAACGCATTCAAACTGTAAGGTTCTTTTTTTTTTTTTTTTTTTTTTTTAGACAGAGTCTCACTCTGTTGCCCAGGTTAGAGTGCCGTGGCGTCAGCCTAGCTCACAGCAACCTCACACTCCTGGGCTCCAGCGATCCTTCTGCCTCAGCCTCCCGAGTAGCTGAGACTACAGGCATACATCACCATGTCCGGCTAATTTTTCTATATATTTTTAGTTGGCCAATTAATTTCTTTCCATTTTTTTAGTAGAGACGGGGTCTCGCTTTTGCAGGCTGGTTTCGAACTCCTGACCTTGAGGGATCCTCCCATCTCGGCCTCCCAAAGTGCTAGGATTACAGGGGTGAGCCATTGCACCCAGCAAAAACTGTAAGGTTCTTGTTCAGACTTTTACTTTAAGGACATAGAATGGTGGTTAAGAAAGTAGGTTGTGGAGTCAAAATGGGCTCAAATTCTTGCTCTACCACTTTGTTATAGCCCTGGGCTAGGTTCTTGCCCTCCCTAAAGTCTCAGTGTCCACATCTGTGAGATGGAGTTAGCACCACTACCATGGCATAGGTTTATTAAGAGAATCAAGGCTATAATGCCTAAAACATAATTAGGACCTGACAAAAAATAGTTGATATTGTTGGGCAGTCCTGTTTACATCTCCCCTTCCTGTGAGCTGGACTTAAAGGCTCTCTCTTAGCCCATAGCTTCCCATGGCAGCTTCAGCCTACTTCAGCTCCGCTCAACTCCAAGGATCCCCCAAAAGCCCCATTTTCCAGGAGTTTCCATTCCAAAGTGTCCCCACTTGATAGAAATTCCTTACCTCCAAAAAGAATTCTTGCTTCTAGTATGACAACCATTCATGGAATTATTCTAACATTTGATCACTTTTGCCTCTCTCTTCTTCTCCCATTGTCCCTGCAGGCAGGACATGTCCTGTGTCAGCAGGGCCAATATCCCTGCTTCAATTCACTTGTGCCATTTCTCCCAAATGCGTCATCCCCTAGCTTGCCAGGCTGCTCCACCCAAAACACAGGGCTTGGGAGGGGTGACCCCTACAAGCTGGGAACTCCTAACCCTAATAATAACTCACGCCCTGTGGGATGAAGTATTTTGTGTCTATTCATGGCCCCAAGCCCCACCCACATCAATCTGACATCACTGTTTCCATAGCAAATAATAATCTTCAAATGGAATAAAGCAGGAGCTGAAAGTCCCACAGAACGCAGCCAAATGAGACAAACATGTTCCTTACACAGTGGATACAACGGCGTGGTGCAGCGCGAGCCTGCGTATTTATTTATGTTCCAGATGACTTCCATATCTCAACCCCTGCTTCCTCCACCAGCGAGGAATGAGAAAAACCTGCAACTATGAAAACTTGACCATACGCCACAGCATCACATGTCTTATGGGAGTTTGTATTTATATAGAGAGACATGATTCTCGCTTTAAAGGTTTATTAGTGCAACCCTGCACCCGGAGCGTGTGTTCTTCCTCGCCATTTCAGAGTATTTGGACTTTAGTTCTCTATGGAATTTACAATAGAGTCTGGAATCTTGTTCTAATCCATTGTCTGCAGCCCTCCCTTAGCACACAGGATGGGCTTCTCTGAGTGGCCGCCTGCATGCATGCTGACACGTTGACTATAAGCTACTTAAGGTCAGGGGTCCTGTGTTATAACAAATACCTTGACTTTCTGGAATCCAGCACAGGGCTGTACGCATAGCAGTGGGTGCTTATATTTCCTGATGAACAGTATGACGTGGTATTACCCAAGAGAGAAGGGCGTCTACAGGATAGGTTATATCTGGACACATTTAAGTGCATTTTGTTCCTGGAAGTCCAAAGAGGACATTAACTCATCCCCACCTTCACGTCTCAGAGTGTGCCCCGCTGACCAGCAGCAGGACTTCGCCAGGAGCTTGCTAGAAATGCAGAAACTTGGCCTCCATCCTGGACCTTCTGAGTCAGGGCCTGCATTTTCATGAGCTCCGGGTCATTTGTGTGCATATTAACGTTTGAGAAGCTGTGGTTGGTCTACAACACCATCACGTGGATGGCTTGGAACAGTGTTCAAATAAGGTTCTGGGTGTGTGTGTGTCTGTGTATGTGTGAGAGAGAGAGAGAAAGGGAGGGGCCAATAATAATAGCTGACATCTGTTGTGTGCCCCACGTGGCAGGTGCTTCGTGTGTGCTCTTATGGAATCCTCATAAAGAGCCTTAGAGGTACATACTGTCACTATTCCATTTTACTAGCTAGCAAGTTGTGGCGATAGAATCAAACCTGCAGAGCACATGCTCACAAACCTTTCTGTTCTATATACTAGAAGCTGAATAAATTAGTGACGTGCACTATTTCTGCAACACCTTGAAACAGTTCTAACTTACAGTCAGGTAGAGCTTCATACATGGATCATCTTGCACAGTGCTAGGCCTTAGTGCAACCTTTATTCCTTAGCCTCTAAAAAACTGTTATAGAAGTAATGCATGCTTACTACAAAACAATTAGAAAATGCAGATGAGCAAAGAGAAGAAAATAAAAAACCACCCTATAATGACAAGATAGTTAAAATTTTACTATACATTCTTCCTTATATCAGTCTATAAATATATTTATGTCTGTATGCATATGTATATATTCATATATACTTTTAGCAGAAAAGGAATCATGGTATCCATACTATTTTATGACTTTCTCTATTTTAAAATGCCTATACTATAGAATTTTACATTTCTCCAGCCCTCACCTTCTCTTCTCTGAATGTGTTTTAATTCCCACCCATCCTTGGAAGCTCAGTTCAGTGTACACCTCCTCCAAGAAGCCTTCCGTGACCACCCAGCCATGGTGCCTGGCATTGCTGGCCACGTCTGCCTATGTGTTGGTGTAACCCTCATTTCCAGGCCACATTTGCTCAGAATAGGGTCTGAACGGTGTTCACAGGACACTGGTCTTGGCCTCCAGCTCAGGGAGATGCTGCAGCCACAGCGAGTTCCTTCCTCTGGGTTCAGAGGCTCTTTGGGGTGGCACGTGGGCCCTATCTGTCCTCTGTCCTCCCCATGCTGGCTGCTTCCTGCTCCTTTAACTTACCCAACCAGTGTGTCAACATATACTCTCCTGGCCACAGCCACTGCTCTGCTGCTGACCGGCTTGAACCAGAATGAACAAATGACATTGGCGGTATTCTTCTCGTATAACTATTTCATTGGCAATTCCATGAGCTTTGCATTCTACTTCCTCTCTTGCATTGGGATGTGACAGTGCCTTGGTTTAACTCTGACAGCTGTTCTGGTCATTTGGAAGGAAGATTCTCCCCACCAGCCTTAAACTCCAGCATTAGGACACATAGCAGAGTGAGCTCTCCTCTTGGTTTCCTTCAAGCTTCTGGAAGAGGAGGTCCCTCATGGGCCTTTCTTTCAATTGTAGGCACCTTCTTTAGAAACCGGCCCAGTGCCCTTGGGTGGGCTGGACCAGAATTCAATCTGAGTGACCTGCTCTTGGCAGCACTTCCCTGCTGCTTGGGGGATGGTCTTAGAGCTCATACCATCTTCCACAAGGCTGCTGTTCCCTGGTCTCATTCATATTGAAACATCTCAAATGTGGCAGTGGATGTCAGCTTGCACCCTTGCTGTGGGGTCCTTGATAGCTTGAGTGTGATCAGACTGCTGCACCCAGCCTGGTTTTGAATTCTGGCTCCAACACTTGCTGGCTTGAGTTAATTTCTTTGGCTTTTCAGTGTTCTATTTCTCTTACCTGTTAAGAGGGGATAATAAGAGGCCCTGCTTCCTTGGGTCACTTTGAGGATTAAACAGAATCATCCATGAGAGATGCTTAGAACAGTGCCTGGTACACAGAAAGCTTAATAAAAATCTAGCTGCGGCCGGGCGCTGTGGCTTACGCCTGTAATCCTAGCACTTTGGGAGGCCGAGGCGGGCGGATTGCTCAAGGTCAGGAGTTCGAAACCAGCCTGAGCAAGAGCGAGACCTCGTCTCTACTATAAATAGAAAGAAATTAATTGGCCAACTAAAAAATACATAGAA
>CAUYRT010103596.1:0-83510 GCA_963574885.1 Lepilemur ruficaudatus
AGCTTATTCTGTATTTGGATACAGAAAAAGCAAGTAAAAGCATAACAGTATTTTATCTTTCTAAGTTTCTTTCTAAGTGCTTTAGTATCAACAAATTAGCTCTTTTATAAAATTTTCTTTTAACTATGTTTTGTTGACAAATGCATAGAAAAATACTTTCTTCAAAAATAAACAAAATATGCAAATATTATAGCATTTTTTATCTTTAAAGTTTTCAAAGAGCTTTGATTTTTCCATTGTTTAAATAGTACAGAGATATTTTAAAATATCACTAGCTTACTAAAATAAAATTCTGTTATTTAATAGGTTCCTTTGCTTTCACCACCATGTCATCTCTGTTTCTTTCTTTCTTTCTTTTTTTTTTTTTTTTTTTTTTTTTTTTTTTTTGGTGTCTTCTCCATTTCTCTGGCCAAATAATGACAATATTTTCTTCTGGGTTGGCATTTCCCATTGAAGTCATGCACTGGCCATCATTTTAATCCAATAGCCTATGTTGAGAAGTGAGCATAGCCTATAGCATTTGGTGGACTTTATTTAAATATTGATTCATCTTATTGATAGTGTGATGTTTGTATATTACATCAACTTCTATGAATTCCATTCTTCTTCTTTAAAATTAAAGATCTGTTTCAGAGTTTATGAGAACAGCATTGAACGAGAAATATTCTGAAATATTTCTAAACTACAAGGTGCAATACAAAGAATTAGAACCTTAAGTGAGAAAATGGAAAGAGGAGTGTTACCCGCATCATATTTTTCTAAATAAGCCCAAGCCCATGTCTGGAACTAGACCCAGGTCTAAGTTAAAACCCATTCCTGATACTAATTCCTTAAATTGACACAAGAAAATTACAGAGCTACTCTATATAACAGCTTTTTCATCTATCTAACAGGGAATAAAATAATGTTGTCATTATGGGTTTACTCTAAAGGTTAAGTGAGAAAATGTATGCTAAGCACCTATCTTAGTTCTTGGCATTAGGAAGTGGCCCATCAGTGTCATTATCTATGATGTGAAGAGGGATGCTGTGTGTCATCGTGGGGCCTCCACTGTACGTAGCAATGTGGTAACTTCTATAATAGAAGTATACACTGAAACATATAAGAGCACAAAAAGTGGCTACTAACTCAGTCTTTTCCATCTTGGGGACTAACATAACCTTTTACTCAGTTGCTCAAACTGACAAACAAAAAACTAGGTATCATTTTAGTTTTCTGTTTATTCTCCATCCCCTTACCCTGTCTGACCTATCAGGATAATCTTTCCGATTTACCAACAAATTGTATTTTCAATTTTTATATCTTTGTTTATTTCTAAGCCACCACTGTAAAAGAAGGCACCGTCAGATTTTTTTTTTAATATACTGTCTCCAAAATAAATGTACTACTTACCCCCTTCCTTCCCCACCCACATGCATTGCCCTCCAAGCAACAGAGTTGCCTTTGTCAAATACAAATAGGGAAGCTATTGCCACACTTGTGCCACACTGAACATGGAATGAAACTAAAACTCCTTGCTGTCTTGTAGAGTTCTCTCCTATCCTAGCTCCTGTCTATGTCTCCAAGCTCTACTTATCCCACCACCCTCCTTCTTCACTAAGTTCTTGCAATATTAGTGCTATTTAGAGCTACTAAATTTGACATTCCCCTTTCCCTGAACATTTCCCCCTAATCTCCTCACGCCTTCTTCTGCCTAACTGGCTCCTTAGCATACTTGGTATGTCCACACCACTGTCACTTTCTCAAACAAGCTGTCCCTGAGCTCTCCCTGACAGCAGCTCTTGATGTGCTGCCCAAATACTATCTTTCATGTCACCCTGCTTAGATCTCCCACTAAATTTAACTCCATTTACAATTATCTTTTTATTTATCTTTTATATGTATTTCTTACCTGTTCTTGCCCTGTCTCACTAACCCCTAGAATATAATTTATGTGAGAACTGGGGCCTTACCTGTCTTGCTCAGCACTGTAACTGTAGCCTATCAAAAAGAATACAGGATACATAGGCTCATTAAGTGTAAGTTTAATATTAATGGACTGAATTAATGGATTATTTGAATAATTACATTCACAAATATGCAAGCCATATTTTTCTCTAAATAGTCAATCATTTCTTGTAAAGCTACTGGGTTTGACCTAGGCCTAACATTTTCAGTGCCTAAGCAAATGCCATCTCTGGAAAGCTTTCATTGACTGGAGACAAAATTAGTCACTTCTTCCCCCACTTACAAAGCAATAGTATGGCATTCCTCATGTTATGTAACAGTTCATCATGGTGTTTCTACATTGTAGAGGACCTCTCTCTCTCCATCTAGATTACTCACGGTGTATAGGCAGTGCATATATATTTTCATCTCTTTATCCCTAGTACCTGGGTCTGAGGAGATGTTCGATAAATGTATACTGAATGAAATTGAGTTCCTTTCATGAGTGATATGAAACTATAGTCAAAACAGTTCAGGAAAAAATGCACAAGGCAAACTGGCCACTTAAGTAGCTCATAGCTCTGTGGTGTTTGTCAATCAGCTTCAGCTTCATGCCCATCAAGAATTGTTCACTAATTCCGACCAAAATAAAAATCTAGATCAGAAGATGCCTGGAAATTCATTGATTCCATCATAGCAATTGTGCCTTAAACAGGATATTGGATTTAGTATAAAATTAAGAAAACTAGCAATTTAGCAAAGCTGAATAAAAGTTTAGTTCTTATTTAGAAGTATAATGTCAAACAGATATAGTTTAAAACTTGTTTTGTTTCATGTGGGTTTTTTTTTCCCTCTTTAAGTGGTACAGAAAATGTGGTTTTTCCTTATGTGTTTTCATCCAGAATATCAATAATACTCAAGAATAAATACCACCTTTTGAAGTGAGTGGCAAATCTAACTCTGGATTGGAAAATGACATATTTTCCTAAAAGTAGTCTCTTCCACTATTTTGGAAACCTAAGTGTGTCACCTCTAGAATATATTGGTTCAAGGAATAAGGTTGACTATAACCATACTGAAATATCTTTTGTTCCATATATATGGATGTCAGCTCTACGACAGAACTTTTTACCTTTTCCAAATTGATAAAAATGCTAAATATTAACATAAATTTTTAGGAATTATAAAACATAAAGCATTCTTAATAATTACAATTCTAATTATTAAGTTTTTTACTTATTCAATGGTAAAGACCGCTTTTTAAAATAAAGAATGATGGATTTTTGTCACTTCCCACAGCAATTCTAGATAATGAGATCATCATGTGTATGTTTTTGCATACTTTTGATATGTAATCTTTTCATTGACTTCAGACACTTTTCAGAAATCAAAAATTTGAGAGAATGCACACACATATGTAGGAATGATTCTGTTAAGCAATGATTATGTTGTAGTTAATGTTGAAAAATACGTTGTATGAGTATGAAAGGATAACAATGTATAAAGCAAACTATTCAAAAATAATTTAAAGGTGAAAACTTTTGTTTTTAAAATCAACTTTTAATGTACTCACTTAAGGCAGTTTTTTCTTTTACTTTTCCACATGTTATTCTGCTTCTCAGACTGAGCATCACTTTACTCAGCATTTCTCAAAATACACTCTTGTAGACCAGTAGTCCTGTAGGGTTTTCCATAGAAAAAGGTTTACATGCTCTGCTGGGTTTGGGACACCACACATAGACTATGCCCTCCTTGAGAATTTATATGCACAGGTAAACTGAAGGCTCTCAGAAGTCCAGGAGTGACATTTTTAGTTTAACCTAGAACTTTTCAAACTTACTTGGAAAAAAAGGTTTTTTTACTTATTTGTGATGTCCGTTAAAAGTCACAGGAATCGTTTTTTTATGGTCTTTGTCCTGTCATAATAGCTATGAAATTATATTACATGAATTAAGATTTTGCCAGTTATAATCAATCTTCATAGTAATTATTCTTAATAAATTGATTTACTGCTGCCTCATGAAATGAACTTAGCAGGTCATTATAGGCTTCGAAATACACATACAGTGTCTTTCTTATTTATATGTAAACATATGTCTTCATAAGTTTTTGGCAACATCATCAAATAAATTCAAAGTATTTCAGAGTATTCATTCTCCATTCTAAATTAGTATTTGAAAAGTTAATGTGCCTGAACAGAGCTAGAATTTTAAACTGAAAATTAGAAGTAAGTCCAATTAGGTAAGCATAAACAATACTTGATCTAAAGCCATGAAGAGCTTGAGGAAAAATTTAAAGTTGGAAGCTACACATTGTAGACAGAGGTAGGTTTTCTTTTTATTTATTTAAAAAAGGAACCGAATCTTTAAACCTACTTTCAAATCATTCAGTGAAGATGAGCAGCTGGATGAGGCTTTCTGCAAGCTCACATCTTATCTTTCAGTTTCTCTGCCTCCGGACCCACGTGTTCCACCTTTTGTACAGTTTCCTTGAATAAACTGAACACGATCCTATCAAATTTGTGATCTGAATCCCATTTCTCCTCACCTTTTCAAAACCATTCCATAATCTCTCTTCGGTACCATCAATTTTTCTCTCCCTTTTGGAACACCCCTAAGATTGCTGTTATTACTTCCATCTTTAAAAAAAAAAAGGAACACATTTTTTTAAGATAGTGCCTTGATCCAACAGTCTTTGCTAGTTTCTGGCCCACTTTTCTGCTCCCCTCAGACAAAAGTCCCTAGAAAGAGCTGTTTATAGTTACTGACTGTTGGGTTTTTTAAGTCATTTTTCTTCTCTATTTGCTGTGCAGAACCCATACAATTTGGCCTTCATCCCGCTGTTTTCAAAGTCACCAATGACTTCCACGCTGCATATCCCAATAAGAACCACAGGCTCCCCTGCTACCGGTCAGAGCTCGTCCTCTGCAAATCTCCTTCCTTGCCTACTCTGCTCTGGTCACATTGGCCCTTTGCTGTTCCTCAAACATGCCACCCACGCTCGCTTCTCAGGGCATTTGCAGCCGGAGTACTTTCTGTCTAAAATTCTCTTCCCTCAGATATTCAGAGTTCATTCCCCCACTTTTTTAGGTTTCTGGATCAAATTTCACCTTATCAGATGAATTTTCATGACGACTTACATAAATTAAATATCTTCATTCTGATACTTCCCATCACTCTACTTTATCTCAGCAACACTTATCAATTGAATAAATAAATGTTAAATATTTACCTATCCATTTGTTTTTATCTGTTTTACCTACATCATACCTACAATGTGGACTCCACCTGGCAGATACTTTCTTACTATGTTCTTAACTGTGTCCCCAGTTGTGGAATAGGGCCTGAAATGCAATGGTTAGTCATTGCATATTTGCTGAATAAAGGAATGTGGGCATATATCGAGTGTTTGATATGCATAAAACATTAGGTTGGCCATTAAAGAACTAAATTATGAGTAAGGTATAGGTTTATAGATCTTTGTAAATGCTACACTGGCTAAGAGTACTAGGAAGACTTCATGGATGGCTTTGGACTACTCCTGAAAGATTGGTAGGACAGCTACACATAGAAGTATTGGGGAATTTCGAGCACATAATAAACAAAGAACCAAGGTAGGAAAGTGTTGAGAAATAGTAGCTACGCTAGTTTGTCTAAAGCAAGCGATAATGTCATTGGAAATGAAAAGAAGCAAGTAGAATATATCGGGGGAAATAGCCCAAATATTTCTTCCTCTCTGTGGAAATCTGTTATTTCTTTTTTCCAAAATTCAGAGACAGAAATTATCTTTTTACGTTAACTATATTGGTTTTAAAGGCCTTACTAGTTTTACTAATTTTGCCATGAATTGTATTTATTGGTATATGTCTCTAGACACATATTCCTTAGTCTAAAGTCCTCAAAAGCAAAAGACCACTGATTCACATATTTATTTACATTATTTACGTTTCTGCCTAAGATCATTCCTTCTACCTGGTAGGCATTTAATAAAAGTTTGATGTAAGCTATCATTTGAATGTGTCCCCCAATTTGCATGTGTTGTAAATGTAATCCCTGATGTGGCAGTATTGAGAGGTGGTGGATTTAATAGATGATTGAACCATGAGGGCTCTGCATCCATTCATGGACTAATAAATTAGACAGTTAGCATGAGAGTGGGACTGGTGGCTTTATAAGAATAAGAAGTGAGACTTGAGTAGGCACCTACCAATCACAGCCTTCTTGCCATGTGATTCCCTGAACCACCTCAGGACTCTAGAAAGTCTCCACCAGCCAGAAGGCCCTCACCAGATGCAGCCCCTCAACCTTGGACTTCTCAGCCTCCATGACTGTAAGAAATAAATGACTTTTCTTTACAAATCACCCAGTTTCAGTTATTCTGTTGTAAGCAACAGAAAACGGACTAAGATAGTACATTAATAAAGAGATCTTTAAGAGCAAAAGTACTAAACCAGAATATTGAAAAGGTACATTGAGGAAATAGTATTTTTAATGCTGGTTAGTTGAGTTGGTACGAAAAGATAGGAAATGGAAGCCTAAACAAAATTTTTGAACTTACAAGTTACAATCTAACTTGTATTTTAGACAGATTAATTAAGTTGATCTAGCATCATAGATTTTATTACAGCAGGGGACATTCAGGACAGGGAGGCAATGTGGGAAACAAATCCAATAGGCATTTCCAACTTGTTAAGAGGTAATGAGTATCTGAAGTGGAGTGGAACAAATGAAGATAGAAAAGAAGAGACAAAATTGAAGGCTATTGTTTAGGTACCAACTAGAACTATAGAATTTTAATTATGACAAAATATTTTAGACTGTGAGATTTAAAAAATAGTAGAGTCATTGCCAGAAAAAGGGAAATAGGAACCTTTTTGGTAAAGTATTATTTGGGATTTAGATACATTAGCTGGGGGTGCTTTTGCTATCTAGGTGGACTGGTTTAAGAAACCATTGTTAAAATATGTTTGGAATTAAGGGTAAAGGTCAATGCTAAAGGTATAGATTTTGGATATACCTGCAAAAAAACTGATGATTAAAGCTCTGCTTGATTATTCTAATTATCCTATTTAGACTTATTAAGTGGAGTGGGGAAGAAAAATTCCAATAAACTGACTTTTGAATTAGTGGAGGTGATTTGTCAATGAAAATCCATAGCAAAAATATAAATAAAAGCATAGAGAAAATGAGTCAAGAGAATCTGTGAATGAAGAATTAGTATAAATTTAGGTCAAAGTATAAGTAGTAAAACAATCAAATAATAATTAAAAATAAATAATCTCTACATATGGAAAGAGTTTAATAACACCATGGTAGTTGTCTTTCCTAGAGTTACTATGGGCTAACCTCCACTTTTTATTTGTTTATGGGATGATCCACTAATTATTAATTCATGTTAGTCAATATTCATTGCAATCTTATTTTTTGCCAACTACTTGAATTAAAAAGTTTGCTAAGCTGATTTCTATCTCTCAAGATGCTTTCTATTTGGTAATGAGACATGTAAGCAAGACAATATAAAGACATGTCTTGCTTATGATGCTGGAAATATCTATCTATCCCACTGCAGATGCCAGTAAGCCAGTGGTTGGTTCTGCTTCTAGAATTGAATGTGAAAATTCCGAAGGGCAGTGTTAAATGAATTACCTTAACAGAAAAATATATGCCCTCTCCTCAGCCCCCTCCAGGGATAGGAGAGGATGTGAACAGGAAAGTCACAGGACTGTAAACAAAAACTCAGACACAAAATGTAGCATGACATTTGGGAGAACTTCTAGCTTATTATGCAAATATAGCAGGAGTTACTTTGGCACAAGAGGAAGCTGGATCAGAGATCAGGATCCCTATAATGAAAATCTTTGTCTACAGTGATGAGGAGTTAAGAGCAATAACCTACAAAGAGAAGGTTTTAAACAGAGGGGAAATATGATCTAATTAGCACTTTAGAAATATCCCTGGCATCAGTGTAGTGGGTAAAACTGTGGTGGTGGGGGGTGGCAGAGAAGATCAAAAAAAGAATTGGGAAGGGAATTGCACTATCTGGAAAGCTAGCAAAGAGATTAGGTTCATTACTCCCAGTAATTAGAGAAGGAATCATCTCCTCTAGACTATTGGCCGTGAGATAGAGAGAAGTAGGTTCACTGGATTTGGTAATTGTTTAGATATGAGAATGAGGGAAAAGGAGTCAATAAGACTTAGTCATCTAGTTTGAAAAGCTAAGTGGATAAAGCTGACTTCCACAAGATACGGAAAGTGAGAGCAGAAGTATATCTGAAAGAAAAAGTCATGAGGTTACTTTTGGGTAATGGAGTCTAAGATGTCATTTATCATCCAAGAGGAGGTGCTCACTCAACAGGTACTGAAGGGCTTTCAAACTCAGGAAAGAAATCAAGGCTGAGGTTTGTGGAATCGCTGTACTATAACTAGTAATTTAAGGCTTCAGAGGAGATGAGACTGACATTAGGAAGACTATGGAGAGAAACAAACAAACACAAACAAATGGAAAATAGGGTTAGAAGCCTAAGAATACAAATGTTTCAGGAGCACACAGAAGTATCTAAGAATGAACTACCAAGCATATGGGATAGCAAGCAAAATTGGGGATCATGAGGCAATTAGAAAAATCATAGTCATAAAGATATTGAGGGAATAAATTAATGACATGACACCAGGTTGTAAAAAGATGGCAGTAAATTTATAGCAGTGGGTGATGGGACTGAGGGGTTATCTAGGGAAGAGAAGAAGCCTAATTCTGACCATAGCAAACCTCTAAGTTAGATTTAAAAAAAAATAAGGACAATTTATAAGGATATACAGATATAGATAGACAATGGCTGGCTGGCTGGATAGATAGATAGATAGATAGATAGATAGATAGATAGATAGATAGATAGATAGATAGATAGATAGATAGACAGATCAACCCATCCCACAGTTTGTCTTCATATGAGTTCATGATTTTGTAACTATGTTTACCGCTTCTTCACTTTGTCCTGTAAGTTAACTGAGGAGCTGAGCCTTGCCCTGTCTAATCCTTATTGTATCCTGTGATGTGTAATATAATAATTCACAACCATAAAATGCTGAAAATATCACTGAATGATAATATATTGAAATATTCTGAAGGCTTTATTTATTTAAAAAATTGAATTTATTTGTTTGGTCACTTGGAATTCATTTGAAATTTTGGTTTACAATATTAACCCACACATTAGAACGATGTTATTTATTTGGGAAAAGGTGTGCAAAGCAATCAGAACTCTGTTAGTCCAGCATAAACACAATCTGGTCTCTTTACTTTTTAGAAGTCTTCTGAATGATGATTCATGGTTTGAGATGCAAGGAGCAAGAACCATAAATTCTTCATGTCCTAGCATCACTGACACCCAATACACTAGGTGCATTTCTCTAGCACACCTGGCACCTTTGAAAATGTTAAGTCACATCATAACAATTTTTTTGAATTCCAGTCCTCTCAAAGCATTGATGCAGAAGGTTTCTTGGTAAAGCTCAGGTCTGAAATAATTGTGTGTTTCTTTTCCTCGTAATTGGGACTCCTATGGTTTATAGAGATTTGGCATGGTCCTGAAACCTTCCCTTCAGCCAGCTTGCCACTCCAGATGGCATTGCCTTTCTGAACAAGCTGAATCCTCTGGTCGTGAAGGTAAAATAGCGTTTATTTATTAGTCCTTGGACAGTCTTGCTTACCGCTATTATTCACTTCATTGATCATGAGTAAACGGTTCTTAACTCTTAATATTCCTGAATAGTGGTAGGCATTTTTAAAACTTTCCAGGCTGGTAATTTCAACAAGTAAAAACTAATAGTTCAGTTTTTAAAAATCATGTAAGTTACCTACGTACCTGGATTTTACCAAGTTAGACATAAAATGTACTTTTTATGTAGCTTGTGCTGTTTCTTGTATTCTTTGAGTAGGTAATTGATTCTTTTTCCTTTTTATTGATTTTTTTAAAATAAATTTGAGCTCATAATTTATACATTAAAGGTTTCTAAAAGGAGAATTTATTCATGAACAAAATTAAACCTTTAGAAAAACATGTCATATTTAATCAATTAGATATATTTAATCAGTTGATTTTGTGAATACTAAGTTCTAGAATATTAATTCTAGCACTAGCCCAACAAAAACCAAGTAATTGGTCCCCATCCTGTCGTCTAGTCATTTCTTCAAAATGGAGTATTCAGTATATACATCTCACTTTATAATACTGAAATAATGAACCCAATTAGATAGTCACTTTATAAGAGGTACTTCACAGGGATACATCAATTTTCATTTAAAATTTCAATTACTTAATAATTTCTGGCTTCGGTCTTTCTACAAGACCAACTAACTTCAAAATAAATATCTTGTTCACTACAATTTCAAGTAAGACTTTTCAAACAATGAAAGTAAAAGAAAAGGTTTTTGTAAACTTAGAGAACTAACAATATTTTCCTTAGTACCACCTACATTTGTTTCATTTTTAGTTTGCATTTTAGTCCAAGTAATTCTTGCACTAGATAATCAGGAGCATGATGCATCTTCTCAGTAGTCCTTCCATAGGCACCTCTGAAGGCAAAAGAATTAATACAGGTTTCTCCATCTGCCTTCTGTTTGCATGAGATAACGTTAATACCCACTTTGTCTCTCAAAAAGTGCAAGTCACATTTTGAACTTCATCAGAGTTTACCACAATATTGTTTAATGACACACTATGGAGAGGCCCCAAGGTAGCTTTCAAGGACAACACTAGATATCATGATGGGGATAATTTTCTGTGTAAACAAAGACATTTATCTCTTTACTGATATGATAATGATATCTCAAATACTCACAAATAGAAGTCATTAACATATACTGCCATGCTTTGCTTAATGACTGAGATACTTTCTGAGAAATGTGTCACTGTGAGAGCATGATAGAGTGCACTTACACAAACCTAGTGTGTAGCCTGCCACACACTTGAGCATATGGTATAGTTTACTGCTCCTAGGCTACAAACCTGTACAGCATATTACTATACTAAATACTGTAGGCAATTGTAACACAATGGAAGCTGTGTATTTAAACATATCTAAACATAGAAAAGGTAGTACAGTCTAAACACAGTAATATCATCTTATGGGACTACAATTGTGTATGTGGCCTATTGTTGATCTAAATGTCATTATGTTGTGCAAAACTATATAGGAACATTCCTCATTGACCTATCCATTTTTAGTATTTTGGTAAACCAGACTAGCAGTTGTTTATGCTATATGTGAGGCAGGTAAGTTATATTATCCCCATTTTATAGATGAGGAAATAGTTTTAAAGAACTTAAAGCATTACATTTGTTTAAGCCCAGCGTTATTCTCTTGTATTATTCCTTTGAACAAGAGAGAGGGAAATAAATATGAAAAAAGAAGAAATCAAAGGACAAATGCATAACAGTTCACTTTAGCCAATGAGTGGTTATATTTAGGTTTATGTTGGAAAAAGAAAAGTCACTTTATGTTTTAGAGAGAGAGCATGAGTGAAAACTGTGGAAAAATAATAAGCAAGTCACTGGGGGTATGCATTGATCTCCTTCTTTCTCCCTCAGTAAATGAGTATGAACACTGGTTATGGATCGTATTGACCATACATTAAAATGACAAATGGCCTTCACATTAGCTTGCACACAAGTCTCTTAATGAAACCCATTGTAACTTGTCAGATGCAACCTAAGAATTGAACTAGACACTGATGGACAAAACCTTCCACTGACCATTGAAAACATGTAGATTCTCCCTGATTAAATTGATGCTTCTGACTTTAATGAGCTGATATTGATTGGACGTTTACTGCTACAATATATTATTATATTGCTGTTCACAGTGCCGTACTTAAGAGGCTGTAAGCATTTCTGCTATAAATACTTTGTTTAGAAGTTTATAGCTCAAGCAAAAAATATGCCAGTGATGTGACACATAACATGTAGAGTCACTTTGACTGCAAACTATTTTCCACAATTAAAAAATATACATATGTATGTACCTATTTAGTAACTTCAATTTGCTGTGAATAACGAGAACAATGAAGGCCTGAACTAGTCTATAAATATATATTATTTGAATATGTAATAAAGAGTTCTTGTTGAAAAGATTTAATATGATATGCTTTACTGAACTACCTTGTAAGACCAAGAGAAACAGGCCTAAAAACGGTAAATGGAAGATGATATTTTGCCGGCTTCTCTTGAGTTTAAATCATGGACTATGAATTCAGTACTTAAGCTGGTTTTATATATACCATTATTATTAAAATAGTAACAATACAAGAGAAAGATTATTTTGAACTAAAAAGCTAAAAAACCCTGACATTTGTCATTTTATTCTAATTTTCTGAACGCTGAGAACATTTAAACATGTGCAAATATTTTTATTTTATTTAAAACATAAAGAGCTGATTTTGGAGTACATTTTTATTTGAACAAGAATATCACTATCTTTAATTTTTGACAGAAATACCCTTTTTCCATACCATGACACTTACAAATGTGATACTATTTTAAGCACCTAGTATATTATTTCTCTTGAGTAGGCACTTAAATATTTACTGGATGCTTCAGTGAATGGATGAATGAAAGGGATGAGTGGATAAAAGTTATGAGAATCTTGATTTCATCTCTTCAGTTCTTATGAAATTGTGGATATTACTTTAATCAGAAAAGTATCAGTTTCTGCCTTTACTTTAAAACTTTAGTTCTGTATTTACCTCTCAAAAATAAACAAATAAACTGTTTTAGACCACTTGAACCATTGATTATGGGCACAGTTCCAGATATATTTTGGAGTTCTTGGCCAAGCAAGAACACATTGACATACTCTGGGACTGCTCTTAAAGTGTTAGAGAATTTTAAGTGTCACCAAGAAACCAAACTAAATAAATAGCTGCTTTATACCGAATAGGTAAAATCTAAACAAATGAAAGTCTACTTATTGCTCAGAAAAAGCCTATTTTAGAAATTAATTAATCATTAGACCATTCTTTGAGTACACTGTGTATATTAATATGTTTTACATCATTGCTAGGTATTCCTAATATAGGTATATGTTTGATAAATCATATTGCATTAATAGCTACATAAATGCCATTATATACAAGAAACTTATTGTTTATAATCTTTGGAAAAATACATCATCCAGAAAGAAAACAATGTTTGCTGTTTTATGTTTCTCAATATCTGTGAAATCACTAGTTATACAGATAGTATCCCATCTGATTTTTTTTTTATTTCAGCATATTATGGGGGTACAAATGTTTAGGTTGCGTATATTGCCCTTGCCCTCCGTCCCACTAGTCAGAGCTTCAAACGTGTCCATCCCCCAGATGGTGCGCATCGCACTCGTTATGTATGTATATGCCCATCCCCTACTCCCCCCTCCCATGTGCTTGACACCTGATGAATGTTATTCCTATACGTGCACTTAGGTGTTGATCAGTTAAAACCAATTTGATGGTGAATACATGTGGTGCTTCTTTTTCCATTCTTGGGATATTAAGTAGAATGGGTTCCAGCTCTATCCCTATTTGATTTTCGATGGAATTAACTGAAGACACCATTTAAATGTGACTATTTAGAATAACACCCCAGACACAAAGGAGTTGGTTGATTCTGACAAAACTTCTCAATGTTTTTAAAGTATATAGGGATACATATTAATGTTACAATGCTTCTATTAACTGATTTATGTGGTTTCCAATAACATCTTTCAGCTGACATATTTGCTGTAACTTTAGTCCAGTGAGATGCGGGAGGTGCATGGGCATAGAGTATAACAATTTGTAATTATGCTGAATGACAACAAAGGAAGGAGTTGGAGCAAAAATGAGAGGGCCGGATTCTCTGCACATTAAAATCAACGAGAGCTTTACAGTAGAAGTATCTGAGGCAGATTGTTTCTCTCCCAGCCGCAGCCTGGTTCACTGAGCTATGCAGCTTTATAATTGCCGCAAGTATTGAAGTTGGACTGAATATTTTTCCAGCTCTACCCACAGACAGAAAAGGTAGACTGAATAAAAATAATCTTAACAGAGCATGTAAAGGAGTGTCTCCATAATGATCTCTTCAATTTTCAAATAAAAATATTTAGATATTTTAAGGTATTTTTTCTCACAATGTGTGAGAAGTAATAAAAGGAAGAGTCATAGTCATGCTAATTTCCAAGACTCTAAGAAAAAAATAAATGTTTCCTCTCCATCATTTTGTGGATTATGAGAAAACGGATTAGGTCTTCAACTTACGATGACTCTCTACAGCCCAATGCCATTTCTTTTGCCGTCTCTTTCTCAATAGTTTATGTAGAGCTGATTATATATCAGGTAACTCTATTATCTTCAGTTTTCTTTTGGGGAGGGTTAAATCTCATTTAAACACTATTACCAAAGAAAAGGTAATGATGGGAGGGGAAAAGAAAAAGAATGAAATGAAAAGCAGGGCCGAGAAAGGAGAAAACGAGAGAACAATAACACCGAAGAGGAAAAAGAAAAAAGAAAATAGATCGTGCGCAGCTGTCTACTTCTAATGAGCACAGAAGAAAATTATCTTTATTAATTCTCTGCTGTCTGTACTTACTTAGAGCTCTCAACTAACAATTCAATGTTCTGCTCCTAGTATTTACATGATATTCCACACTTATATATAACTCGGGTTTAGAATTTGACCTGTCATCCCAAAGAGGGCTAGTTTTAAAAGTCAGTTCATTCCGAATTAAGCACAAACTTCAAAACCATTCGAAGACTATAGGCCTGTATGGAGTGTCATGTCATTGTATCTTCTCTCTCAGAGATTTGAGCTATTAACTAACCCATCATCTTTCTTGTTTATAGTCAAGTATAATGTGTATGTTTTCTGACCTTCAACCAAGCTATGTACACAACACTCCCACACTAAAAGCATTTCTATAGAAACAAAAAAGAATGAGGAAAATACTTATCACTTACATTGTTCTAGGGCTTTTATTTTCACCGGTTGCTTAAAATAGACATGCTCGTAGTAGGAAACAGTTCCTCTAGGGCATAATGAGGCACAAAATGTACTGTTCATGAAAAATTGATACTCACAAACCTTTTTACTATATCATAACACAATTCATCCTTTATTAGAAGTGCAAACTAAGATGTGGACATTTTCCTCCAACTGTGAGCTAATGCTTTCCAAAGAGAGATCTAGAGAAAACAAACTGTTTTATGACCGTGTCAATGTGTGGAAATATTTGAAAACCTACATAAGAACAGTTTTGGAGAAAATCCTTGGTCATCCAGAACCTCAACTCATTGCTTTTTAATAAAATGAAATGGGGGCGGGGATGGGAAAACAAGACACTTACCTTCAAATCTCATAAAGTCTTATTTTGTTCTAAGTTTCTCCATTTCTGGAATGTAGAATTAAAGATGAACATTAATTTAAAGAAGAAAAGCAAGACTTTAGAATATGCCAGTTGAACAAATGCAGGGAGAATTCTCTAGCTAAAACCAGAGACTAATGAATTCATTAGCAGCAGCTGCATTTATATATCAAGTAACTTTCAGGCAACAGATGAGTCTCCGTCCTTCTAAATTGTATAGTGTAGCAGTTAAAAGCAAGAACTGTAGAGCAGGGATTCTCAACCCTATCGACATTTTGAAGTAAATAATTACTTGCTGTGGAAGCAGAGGAGTGAAGGGGTGGCCTCTGCACTGCAGGAAATCTAGCCAGATCCCTGGCCTCTACCAACTAGATTCCAGCCACACTGCTCCTCCCACAGACATGTCAATCTAAAGCGTCTCCAGACTCTGACAAATAACCCTGGGGTACAAAAACGCTGCGACCTCCTTGGAAAACCACTGCTTTAGAGTAAGATTGGCCTAATTTCTGATTTGTCCCATCCTTTTTAGAGACAATGCATGTAATAATTGCACTGACTTGATAGAGCTGTTAGAGTGTTCAGAACATTTTCTGGCACATAGTGTGTGGGAAAAATGTGTAATTGTTATTATCGTGAGCAGAAATGTAGGAATGACGATTGCTGTAACATGGAGTGGCCATCCTTTTGCTGTCACAACCATTTGGACATGAATTGAGTGGACATCACTTGTGTTTATATTTATTTTCAGGATCATTACAGCCATTATATTGATCCCATTCATTTTCCCTTTTCAATAATATTAAGTAATGATTTCCTCCTTTACCTGTAAGAATTAATAAGCCAGGAACTGTAATGGGAATGTGTAGTCTGAGCTTTCGGTGTAATATCCAACAAGCCATTATTAAGGCCAATGTCAAGGAGATTTTTTTCTATATTTTCTTCCAGAAGTTTTATGGTTTGGGGTCTTATGTTTAGGTCTTTTATCAGTTTTGAGTTGTTTTGTGTATGGTATAAGATAAGGACCCAATCTCTCTCCTCTCTCTTTCTCTCTCTCTCTCTCTTTTTTTTTTTTTTTTTTGCATGTATAAATCCAGTTTTTCCAGCACCACTTATTAAAGATACTATCCTTTCCTGTCCTTTCCCCATTGTGTCTTTTTGGTGGCCTTGTCAAAAACTAGTTGACCATTTATGTTTGGACTATTTCTGGGCTTTCTATTCTGCCCCACTACTTCGTGGGTTTATTTCCCTTTTTTTTTTTTTTTCCAGAATTGCTTGGCTATACAGGGGCTTTTAATAACCATACAAATTTTAGGATTGTTTTTTTCTATTTCTATGAAGAATTCTACTGGGATTTTAATAAGGATTGCATTGAATCTCTATATTGCTTTACATATTATGGACATTCTAGCCATAGTAATTGTTTCTATCCGTAAGCATGGAATATATTTCCATTTATTTGTGTCCTCTTCAATTTCTTTCATCAATGTCTTATAGTTTTCAGTGTATAGGTTGTTCACCTCTTTTGCTAAATATTTTCCTAAATTGTGTTGTTGTATATGGGAGTTTTAAAATTTTCTTTTACAGCTAGGTTATTATTTGTGTAAAAAAAATGCTACGGATTTTTGTATGTTGATTTTATATCCTGCAACTTTACTGAATTCATTTTATTAGATCTAACAGTTTTTTGGGGAAGTCTTTGGGGTTTTCTACATATAGGGTCATGTCATCTGCAACTAGAGATAATTTTATTTCTTCCTGTCTGATTTACTTACCTTTTATTCTTTTTCTTGTCTTTCTTTCTTTCTTTCTTTTTTTTTTTTTTTTTTTTTTTTTTGACAGGGTCACTCTCTATTGTCTGGGATAGAGTACAGTGTCATAGTCATAGCTCACTGCAATGCAATCTCAAACTCCTGGGCTCAAGTGATCCTTCTACCTTAGCCTCTCAAGTAGCTACAACTACAGGCATACACCACCTTGCCTGGCCAATTTTTCTATTTTTTTTGTAGAGACAGGGTCTCACTCTTGCTCAGTCTGGTCTTGAACTCCTGACCTCAAGCTATCCTCCCACCTTAGGCTCCCAAAGTGCTAGTATTACAGGCATGAGCCGCTGAGCCCTGCTCTTTTTCTTTTCTAGTTGCTCTGGATAGTACTATGTTGAAAAGAAGCAGTGAGAGTGGGCATCCTTGCCTTGTACCAGATCACAGAGGAAAAGCTTTTAGCTTCTCTCCATTGATTATGATGTTATCTGTGGGTTTCTCATAATTGATTTTTACTGTGTTGAGGAACTTTCCTTCTGTACTTAAACTGTTAAGCATTTTTATCAAGAAAAGGTATTAAATTTTGTTGAATACTTTTTCTGTGGCAATTGATAGGATCATGGAGTTTTGTTTTTCAATTTGTTAATTGTACAATTTGTTAATTGTACTACATTGACTGATTTGTACATGTAAAAGTCTTGTGTTCCAGGCTTTAAGGCTAAGAGAAAAAAAGAAAGAAAGAAAGAAAGAAAGCCTTGTATGCCAGGGAAAATCTCTCTTGTTTGTGACATGTAATCTTCTTGATATGTTGTTGAATTTGATTTGCTAATATTTTATGGAGAATATTTGCATCAGTGTTCATCAGAGATATTTGACCTATAGTTTTCTTTTCTTGTGGTGTCTTTCTCTGGCTTAGGTATCAAGGTGGCGCTGTGTGAGAAAGTTTTACCTCCAATTCTATTTTTTGGAAGAGTTAAAGAAGTACTGGTAATAAATTTCGTTTGAAAATTTGGTAGTATTAAGCTGTAAAGCCATCTGGTCTTGGATTTTTCTTTGTCAGAAAGTTTTAAATTATTGCTTTAATCTGTTTGTTATCTATCTGTTCAGACTTTCTATGTCTTCCTGATTCAACTTGGTTAGGTTGTAATTTTCTAGGAATTTATCCATTATCTGCAGGTTATAAAATTTGTTCACATATAATTGTTCGTAACGGTTCTTTATGATCTTTATTTTTCAGGTGTCTATTGCACTGTCTTTGCTTCCATTTCAGATTTTATATATTTGATTTTTATCTCTTTTTTTTTAGTTAATCTAGCTAGGAGTTTGTTAATTTCATTCATTTTTATAAACTCCAACTTTCATTTTATTTATTTTTTCTCTATTTGATTTATGTTTGCTCTGATCTTTATTAATTTTTTTCCTTCCAATAACTTTGAGTTTATTGTGTTCTTTATTTTCTATTTTCTTGAGGGGTAATGTTCAGCTATTTATTTGGGGTCTCTCTTTTTTACCATATTTATTGTTATAAACTTCCCTCATACAAATGCTATTGCTGTATCCCATAAGTTTTGGTATGTTGCATTTCTATTGTCATTTGTCTCAAGATGTAAGATATTTTTTAATTTCTCTTTTGATGTCTTTTTTGACCCATTGGTTGTTCAGAAGCATGTTGTTTAATTTCCACATGTTTATAAATTTTCCAAAATTCCTCCTCTTATTGATTTCTAGTTTTATACCACTGTGGTTAAAAATAATACTTGATATGATTTAGATCTCCCTAAATTTGTTAAGACTTGTTTTGTGGCCTACCATATGGTCTATCCTGGAAAATGTTTCATGTATACTAGAGAAGAATGTGTATTCTTACTGCTGCCATTGGATGAAATCCTCTGTATATATCTGTTAGTTCCCTCTATTTCTCCCTTCATGTTTATTAATTTTTTTTTTATGACTAAGTCTCCCTATGTTGCTCAGGCTGGAGTGCAGTGGCTTTTCACAGACATGATCATAGTACACTATAGCCTTGAACTTCTGGGTTCAAGTATTCCTCTTGCTGCTGAGTAGCTGAGAATATAGGCATGTGCCACCACACATGGCTCCATTAGTGTTTGCTTTATATATTTAGGTGCTTCATTGTTGGGTGCATGTATATTTATAATTGTTATGTCTTCTTAATGAATCAAGCCCTCTATCACTAAATGATGACCTATGTTGTCTCTCTTGACAGTCTTTGACTTAAACTCTATTTTACCTAAGTATAGCTAGCTCTGCTCTCTTTTGGTTACCTTTTAAATGGAATATCTTCTTCCATCCCTTCACCTTCACCATATGTGTGTCCTTAAGGCTAAAGTGGATCTCTTGTAGGCAGCAACATAATTAGATCTTGTTTTTTGTAATCCATTCAGCCACTCTATATCTTTTGATTGGAGAATTTTATCCATTTACATTTAAAGTAATTATTGATAGATAAGGACTTACTACTGCCATTTTGTTAATTGTTTTCTTGTTGCTTTGTAGATCCTTAGATCCTTGCCACCTTTTTTGTTTATCTTTATGATTTGCTTATTTTCTGTTGTGCTAAATTTTGATTCCATTCTCTTTATCATTTTGATATCTGCTATAGTTTTTTGCTTTGTGGTTACCATGAGGCTTACATAAAGCATCTAATAGTTATAATGACTATCTTATACTGATAACTTCAGTCACCTACAAAAACTCTGGACCCTCCTCCCACACAAATTATATTTTTGATGTCATAATTTACATCTTTTTATATTATGTATCTCTCAACAACTTACTGTCACTATCATTATTTTTGACTGTTTTAACTTTAAATCTTCATACTAGAGATATATATGATTAACAGAGCATCATAACAGTATTGGAGTATTCTAAACTGGATTGTATATTTATCTTTACTAGTAAATTTTATACTTTTGTGGATTTTCAAGTTAGTAATTAGTGACCTTTTATTTCCACTTGAAGAACTCCCTTAAACATTTCTTGTACAGCAAGTATAGTGGTAATGAAGTCCCTCAATTTTTGATGTCTGAGAAAGATTTTATTTCTCCATTCCTAAAAGACAGATTTACCATGTATAGCATTCTTTGTTGGCAGTTTTTTTCTTTCAGCACTTTGACTATATCTTCCCATTCTCTCATAGCCTATAAAGTTTCTGCTGGGAAATCTGCTGTTTGTCTAATGGAGACATTATATGTGGTGTGACACTTTTGTTGCTCTTAAAATTCTCTCTTTAACTGTTGACAGTTTAATTACAATGTGTCCCAGAGAGGACCTCTCAGTTGAATTTATTTGGAAACTTTTGAGCTTTAGGGATCTGGATGTCCATATCTCTTCCAAGACTTTGGAAGTTTTCAGCAATTATTTCATTAAATTAGCTTTCTGTCTCTATCTTTGTCTCTTCTTCCGAAACTCCCATAATACAAATATTTGTTCATTTAGTACTGTTTGTAAGGTGCATAGGCTGTCATCACTCATTTTCATTGTTTTTTCTTCCTCTTTTTTTACCTCTGGTAATTTCAAAAGACCTCCTTCACACACAGAGATTCTTTCTTCTATGTGATCTAGTCTGTCTTTGATGTTCTTTATTGTATTTTTTATTTAATTCATTAGGCTCTTCAGCTCCAAAATTTCTGTTTGTTTCTTTTTCATATCTATATCTTTATTGAATTTCTCATTTAGATCATAAATTGCTTTTCTGATTTTTTTAATTGTCTATCTGTATTCTCTAGTCTATCACTAGTTTCCTTAAAATTATTGTTTTCAATTCCTTTTGAAGCTATTTTTAAGTTTCTTTTCCTTTGGGGTCAATTACTGGAGAATTATTATCTTCCTTTGGTGGTGTCATGATTCCTTATTTTTTCATGTTTCTTGTGTCCCTGAATTGATTTCTATGCATTTGGTGAAACAATTACCTCTTCCAAACTTCACAGTGTGGTTTTCATAGCCAAAGACTTTTATTTGCAAATGGGTCTTAGTGTACGAATCGGGAAGGGTATGGTGGCTTTGATTTTGAGTGGATATTGGTGGTGTTGCTTTCATGCAGTTTCTTCTCCTGCAACCAATATCAGTATTACTGTGGAGGTCTCAGTATCCTAGACTGTAGGAGCTTGTGGCAGTGGTGGCATAGGTTGTTAGGGTCCTCAGTGGCAAGAACTTTGGGGTTCTCTTGTTCTCATTTTCTCCACAATGTGGAGTCTTAACTAAGAGGATCCCTCTTTATGTCAGGTCTGACATAACCCACAAGCAGCTGCAGCATCACTGGGTTCCAGGGCACAGATGCTCAGAGCATCTCTGGTCCTGTGCTCAGGGTCTCATGAACCTATTATGGCACCTGGGCCTTTGGGTGCAGGTTCCCTCTCCAAAGCAGGATTGGATGTAGTTGTCCAAAAAGCCAAGGCTTGTGAAAGTTTGGGCCCTGGGAGCAGGGTACAGCTGAAATTTGGGAATAAGAACTAATAGAGCACAGTGGCAACTCAAGTCCCACAGGATAAGGCACTTCATAGTGGTGACTCTGGACCCTGACATGGTGAGACATGGCAGTACCCCAAACTCTGTGGGCCTAGCTTCAGTGGCAGCAAGGACCCTGGAGTAGTAGAGCAGAGCTGTTTCTTGGGCCCTGGGAGATGGGGAGCAGCACACTGATGTCTCCACTCACTGGGGAAGGGAGTATCTCAGCAGCTCAGAATGTCAGGGGCTAGCCAAGCTCCAAGAAAGCAGGATACTAGAGTTGTTTTGCTTGTAGTGTAGAATGTTGCAGCTCAGCCACTATTCTGTTACCCTGGGACACAGGGTACCACGTCAGTTCAGCCCTTGGATGTGTGGCTACTCAGCTCAGCTAAGACACCAATTCTCCAGGAGGCAGTGTGCTGCCAGGTGCAGAAGCGACTGGGAGGGGTAGATGGACCAGCTCTGTAACAGGTTGGCCCCATCGAGTAGTATATAGTAGCAGCTTAGTTCAGGGATGGCAGACCACTAGGTGGGGGTGATTCAGCAGTAGCAAAGCTTCAGGGATGGAAGGATGCCATGGCAACTTGCACCTAGAAGAGGACACTTTCCTGCAGTGAATCTGTGTTCAAGATGGTACAGATCAGTAACTGCCCAGGTCACAGGGAGTGGGGTACAGCATCAGCTCCTTCTCAGGGGTAACAGCTGTTTGGATTCTAGGAAGCTCCTTAGTTGGCCTTAGTGCCTATGAAGACTACAGGAGTCCTCAGTGGTGAGCACTGTAGGTGGCCAAGGTGGTGATAGGGGATGTTGGGGTCCACTTGCTTACCTTTTCCCACAGGGAGACATCACTCATTGTTCTGAGCTGATCCCAACTGGGAGATGGGGTGGTGGAGGTGAGGTGTTTCCCTCTGTTCTCTATGTGGTCATCCTGAGTGTCTGTCCTCTGCAGGGTTTTGCTACCCCTTTGATGTACTCCACTGCTCTCCTTTATTTGTTTTCATCAAAAGGCAGTTGTTGATTCATTGTTTAGGCTGGGGAAAATTGCTAGGGCTTCTAATTTGCTGATGTCATTCTCCCCAAATTATTTAATTTTTGGTAGAAAGGATGAAAGTCTTAAATTGTAAAAAGCATTACAATGAATGAGGTAATTTCATTTTTCCATTTGCAAACAAAAGAATAGAAAATTTGAATTTAACTTGTTAAGAATGAGACCACAACACTTTGTGAAATTTAATTGCAATAATAGCTCTGTGATCCTGGCAAAATTATCAAGCTCTTTACCTAGATTTTTCAGAGGTCTTTTATTTTTCAATTTTACATTTCTTCAGAGGGTTTGTTTAGTGAATGAGAAAGGACTTTATCAGAATGAGACACAATGGGCAAGTTGGTGATTTTGTTGACGTCAGTGTGGAATAGCCTGATTAGATTAACAACCTGCCATGTAGAACTCACGGCATAGGTATTTTCCCCATGGTGTTCTTATTGATTCTGGGCCAGATGCATGTTGCATACAGGCTGATGAATTTAAGAACAGATCCACGGCTGCTTAATGTATCCTTGAAAACAGCTTTCAAAAGTCATTAGGCCTGCAAAACGATAGGGTCTGCACCCTTGAGACATCACTCCATAGACAAATAGATTTCAGTTTGCATTTTTGTCTTAATTCATTTCAAGTTTGTATGGAATTCATTAGGCCAATAAAAGTTTTGTTCTATTGAAAAGAATTCTAAACCTGAAGCCTAAAGCTATATTTGAAATGCAATTTTGACACTTTACAGGTGTGACACTAGGTGGGTGACAGAATGTATTGGGCCTCATTTTCCTCCATTGCAGGAATTGGTTTAGTCCAGTGGTTCTCAACGTATGCACCCAGGACCAGCAGCATCAGTATCACCTGGGAATTTGCTAGAAATGCAAACTTTCATTGGGCACAGTGGCTCACACCTGTAATTCTAGTGCTTTGGGAAGCTGAAGCAGGAGGATGACTTGAAGCCAGGAATTGGAGACCAGCCTGGGCAACATAGTGAGACCCCCAGCTCTATAACTTTTTTTTTTTAGTTTAGCCAGGTGTGGTGGCACACACCATAGTCCTAGATACTTGGGAGGCTGAGGTAGGAGAATTGCTTGAGCCCAGGAGTCTGAGGCTGCAGTGAGCTATGCTTGATTGGGCCACTGCACTCCACCCTGGGTGACAAAGTGAAAAAACTCCGTTTCTAAAAAAGGAGAGATAGAAACAATTAATTCTCGGATCCACACCAGGCATTTTGAATCTATAACTCTGAGTATGTGACCAAGATATCTGTGATTCACCCTCTAGGTGATTCTGATTCAGGATACAGTTTGAGAACCACTGCAATAGTTCAGAAAACTTTTTCTTTAAAGGGCCATCTAGTAATATTTTTGGCTTTATAGGCCAAGAAGTAAAATTAAGGCTATTATGTAGGTAATTATTAATGTATAGAAAGAGAGAAAAATAAATTTTATGGACATAATTTAAATATAGTAATAAAGAAAAAATTTATAATACAGGTCACTAACGAGAACAATGGAAACTTTTCTAAAATGGGATACTATTTTGCTGAGTTGGAACTCAAAGTTAATGTTCCCTATCATTAAATGTCGTGTATATATTCATCTGTAAAAGTCATTCTTAGCTTGTGGGCCATATAAATTGGTTTGGTGGCATGTTGAATATGGCCTGTAGGACACAGTTTGCCATCCCTTATATAGAGGATATCTAAAGTCCTTTCTATTTCTAAACTTTTATGGGCCTATGTGCAACAATGGTGACGTTCCTTAGATACCTTTGCTTTTTCCTACTTTTTAGGTATTAATAATATAAAATTAAGAACCCAAATTACAAATCCTAGCACTCCATCCTTAACCTAAACCCGTCTACTCCCACCATCCACTATATGTAGATATTTCATGAAAACTGAACAAAAAGTGGCTGAACAAGATATAAAGTACACAGTGAGTTCTTGAATGCCTGCACCGATTTTTTCAAAGTAAAGCCAAGTGCAAATAAGGGTTTTATGGATAGATTTTAGATATGATGTAGTATCTATCAATAATACCCTTCATGATCTCTTTATTTATTGTCTGTTGGGGGAAAGACTTAAAAAGTCAACAGTATTTCAGAGATTAACTGAACTACAGCATATCAAAGTCATGAGTTATTATAGAAAAGATAGAAGCAGGAACATATTATCCCTAGCAATTAGCTCTTATCAGACTCTGAATAAGATATATTGGTCAGACTCTGTTTTATCCATCCGGATGGGAATACTAGAAATGGATATCTTTTTAAATCAGAGTTTCCATCTTAAGTAAAAACAGAGAGAGAGAGAGCACAAATTAGTTGAATCAATTCATTTGCTTTTTGCCAGAAGCTTGCCTTCTGTAATTAATTCAGTTGACTAGTTTAATTCCTCTATATATTCATTAGGGCATTGATGGGAATATGACTATTCAGTTTTAAGCATCACTTGGGCTCCATTCTCTAATTCCCTTGTCTCACAACTAATGTCTCTAGTTGCTGTGTCCCATGCTATGTGGAAGAAGACGCCAGAATTCTCTCAAAAGTGTGCAAACGCTATAATTAACCACCCCACTCTAATCTTAAGCATGTCTCTTGTGGGCATTGTGCACTTGTGCATCTGGTCAAGAACTGAGTCAAACTCTTTGGCATGAGGGGGGAGATTGGCTGGGTGGAAGAAGGAAGGAGTAGGACACTTTTTCTGTTCACAGGGTAAACCCAGAAAAATATCCCTTCTTGCATGGGTGTAAGCTAGCTCCTTTGACTGTCTTTTGGTATTTGCATTTGGACATTGCAGCAAAATTTCCAAGACTTGATAACTTCCCATCACATCTCAATCACCGGTATTTCTCCTCACAAAAAGGTAAAACTTCACATCCCAGAGTCTCTGTTGGCTACACCAATATGCAAGCAGGTTTACTCTTTATTCTTTCTTTTTCATTTTCTAGTGAGGTTAAATATATACACAGTAGAATACATAAAATGTACTCAAGTGCACCTTTCAATGAATTTTTATGTGTATACTTTTGTGTAACTACTCACCCAGGTCATAAGAGAGAACATTTCCGACACTCCACTTAGTCAATACTCACCCCAGAGATAAACATTATTCTGACTCTATCACCACTGATTAGATTTGCTCATCATTAAATTTTGTGAATTATATTACTTAGTCTTTTGTGTGTGCCTTTTTGCTCAAAATGATGCTTCTGACTAGATTTGTTCTTAAGTGATACTGTGTAGAAACCAGCTACAATTTTGGGTCCACAATGTGTAAACCCAGGTCATTCATCTCCCTAGACAATACGTGAAACCCCTCAACATAGATGAATGAATGCTAATAAAATTCATTAGCTAAATATAAATAATGAATACTGTATTTATTTTCTGTTACCTAACATAATTGCAATTTTTATATGTAGAATTTCAAGACCAAATATTACTGTTCAACTCACATACAGATTAAAAAATGAATTGTAAGTTTTCCATGTTTTGGTGATTATTGATATCCTATAGAATTTAAAACCCACCTAAGAGTCCACAATGATGAATTGCTTTACTTTAAGCAAATTTATAATTTTCATCTACTTTACTCCACACTTTATGAGCCTAATTTTTCAGGGTTCATTAAATCACTTTCCCCTGGTGGCTGTTATATATTGTTTGGATTTCCGTTTATGTCATTTCTGTCCTCTAATCTATACTATGCTTCTTTGAAATTCTTGGTTCTTATTTAACTCATTTCTCACATTTTTAAACCATTATCTGTGCACAATATTAATTTCATTTGCCTTCTCTGGGTTCAAGGATGACAATTAATTGCTCCTCTTATTTGAGTTATCTAATTTTTTAAAAAACAAAATAAAACAAAACAAGAAATCTTTTGCCCATAGTCAGCTCCTCCCAACCATCCCTTCCTTTCTGTTATTTGCACCATCATTCTGCCAATTCCTGAAGCTGGCCAGTGGGAGCTCTTTGACTCTCTTTCCACTGTCTTCCCACCGCTGCTCATAATTCATTTTCTCATCACCAGAGCCCTGATTGCACTGATGATCTAATACGCCTGCCTGGTCCACCCTCTCCCAGCTGCAATTCATCTACTGTACGCTCCCTAAACCTCCGATGGCATTAGGAGAGTCATCTGCTGAACAACTTAAGTCAGTATTTCTCCAACGTCAAGAATGTGTGGATCCATTCTAAAGGGAAAAATATCCCATACATCATCAGTGTCAACTTAAATTAGTTTTATTATAGCGTAATATAAATAAGTGCTAGCATAAGCCTGTTTATAAAATCCTTCTTCTTACAGATTGTGTATAACTATAAAATCAAATAGATATAATTAATACTAACAGCATAATGAAACTAATACAACTAAAATGAATAAGATGAATAAAAATAAATTCCCACTCACTATGTGAATATCATACTAATTGCTACTCTTTGTACACTGGAAACCTTAAGAAAAGTGTTGGGAACATTGCATCATCTCATGGAACACAGTATTATGGCAGGACTATAAATAATGCTATGTTCTTTGAGATGATGCAATCCTCCCAACACTCTCGTCTACTGAAAATATTTTTAAAAAATTCGTGTCTTCTATGTGCTACAATGTCATTTATCTTCACCAGTTTCAAATGCATCATTTACCTCTTTAGTCAACCTGGGGGTTTTTTTGTTGTTGTTGTTGGGTTTTTTTTTTTTTTTTGCTCATGAGTTCACTAAAATCAGTGTTACCTGATTACCATGCAATGAATGATAAACACAATACAAATGAGATAATTCTGCAGTTTGCAGATGGGAGGCTGGCTTTCAGATGCCATAGAATATCTTACATTATTTTATATTAATAGATTATTATTTAGATGAAAATCCAAAATGTGATTCATCTAAAAATGCTTCACAGGACCTCAGCTTAAACACATTAAGTCAAAATGATACTATACTCACTATTTATTCATACCCAAATAATCAAGTAGACATCGTTTTCTTTACATGAGTATGTATGTATGTCCTATTAATTGGATTTTAATTTCCTTAAAGGCAGAAGCATAGCTTAAACTCCTTCATGCATTTATAATCTAGCACAAGACTTTATACATATTAATCTTCACTAAAAGTTCTCATCATTGATTACTGAGTTAATGAATGCTGTTCATTGCTTCTTTCCCTGTTTCTGCCTTTTCCTATAGTCAGATTGATTCCTCTAATAGCTCACTTCCTTCCTTACCCCCAAACCTCTCCACCTTGACAAATACACCACGAACATGCTCATATCCAATACGTTATTCATGACATTTTTTGCATTTAAAATAACTTCTCTGCTGACTGTATTACTACATCTTATATTTCTTAGCTAATCTTTTTTGTATCTTCTGTTTCTTTGCTGAGACTTCCTATTTTTTACATTTTTCCTCATGCATGTTCATAATTGCTATCTGAAGCATTTTTATGATGGCTGCTCTAAAGTCTTTGCTAACATTTTTGTCATCTTGATGTTGGCATCAATTGATTGTCTTTTAATCATTAAGTTGCACACCTTCCTGGTTCTCAGTTTGAGTAGACAGCAGAAGCCGGGACATTTTGGGAATTATATGTGGGGAACAATAGATATTATTTTGACCATCTGTTGTAGCTGGTGTCCACAGACTCCATTCCTGTAGGGTAAGGGAGTGAACCATCTCATGACTGTCAGGTGTGGATAAAAGTCCAGGATTCCCCACTTGGCCTCTGTTGACATTCACAGGGAAGGTGTGTTCTTCATTACTTCTGGTGGGGGTGGGAGTTCTAGTTCACTACGTGGCGTACCTCCAGTAACACCAATAGATTGGAGGTGTCCTCACCACCAGTGGGTGGTGGCAAAAATCCTGACTCTACACCAGGTTTCTTTGGCACTAGCTAGTAGGGAGAGGGAGAAATGCCTCAACACTGCTGGGTGGGTGTGGAAGTCCTGACTCTCCCCATGGTCTCCTGACACAGCGGAGTGAGACCTCATTTATAGCCTGGTGGGGAGAAAAATCTGTCTCTCTGCCCCACCTTGCCTGACACCACCCTGATGGGGAGTTTGAGGAGCTTCCTTACTGCCTGGCCCGGGTGGAAGTCTCGGCCTACCACTTGGCTTTGGGTGTTACTCACACCACCCATCTTAAGAAATAAGATCTAGATTTTTGGCTTACTCTATTTTTCAAAAGATCTTCCTTTCATATTTTGTTGTTCTAAAGAATTAATTATTCACAAACGTACCTCTAAACAGTACTTTTTCAGTGCTTAGTCAACTGCCTTTATCTCATCCACCTGCACTCATGCTTTAAGAGATCTCATCAAATCCCATGCCTATAAACACCTCCTGTGTTTCTTACAATTCCTAAGTTTATCTTTCCAGCTTCAGCCTTTCTCCTGAAGTCCAAACTCCCATATACAACAGCTCGCCTGACATCTCCACTTTGATATTTAATAGGCACATAACATTTGATTCTACCCCACCTCTGCCAATGCCCCCAAATCTGTTTCTCTACCAATTTCCACACTCAAAAAACAACTTTATTCTTCCAGATGCTCATGTCCAAAAAAATAAATTCCCCTTTTTCTCTCAAAAACTGAATTAACGCAACAGAAAATCCTGTAGGCTCAAATTTCAAGATATATTCATACCACTTTTACAAATTTCCACCGCTACCGTTCTCATCTAAGTCACCATTATTTCTCATCTAGGCCACCACAATAGCCTCCTGGATGCCTGTTTCCAATCTTGTTTCAAATGCCCAGAGTGTATTCCTACAAATGCTAGAGTGATTCCTATATGATGGAAACCACGTCATAATTCTCTACTCAGAAATTTCCAATATCATCTCATTTTATTCACAGTAATATGTTAATAGAAAGTCTTACCTCAGCTCCTACCACTGTCCATCTTACTGTCACTGTTCTACCCCATAGGCCTTCCTGCAGCTCTACAGCCAGGACACGCATGCTCTAACCACAGGGCCTTTGCACCTACTGCTCTGTACATGTAGAAAGTTCTTGTCCAAGATATCCTTATATTATTTTTCAGTCAATGTTCAAATATCACCTAATCTGAAAGGACTTCTTTGATTAGCCCATTTTAATACTCCCCCAGTGTTATTTTCTATCTCATTCACCCTGTTTTGCTTTTCTTTATAGCTCTTACCACCACCTGCCATATAGTAGTTTGTTTTGTCATGGATTTCTGACTTTCTCCATGGAAAATGAGCTCCATGAGAATAGGGGCTTTTATTCTCTGCTGTATTTCCAGTGCCTAAATAGTTAGTAGCACACAATAGGTGCTCCATAAATGTTTGTTGATTAATTTAATTCAAAAATATTTCTTACTACAGTTAAGAATTTTTTTTTTCTAGTTGATGTATCTCCTGACATGTCAGGTCAAATCAAAGACATACATTTAGCATATAATGTTTCATCTCTTATTTTGGGTGCTTTTTTTTTCTCCCCAAGGAAGCATGTGAATAAAGTAGTACCAAAATATAGTAAGAAAAACTAATAATAATATTTAATAATTTTTGTAAAAGTCAGTTCATTCAGAACCTGGTATAATTGTATTCCTTTCTAATAACTGAAATTTCCATATTCTTTTAAATAAATTGCTAGAAATAAAGATCCTCCATTGTAATACTCTTTCTGATAACAGTTATAGAAAAGCAATGGAAAAAAGTAATATATTTCTAGAATTTAGAATAATATATTGCTTATGCACAAATCTACATTATCTTTAATACTTATTATTACCTTATGTGTTTTAATGGTAAGATTTACTTCTTATGCTCACTTCATAACGGCAGGTGAAGGCACTACAATAGAAAGAAGTTTCTAGAACTTAAGAAATGAGCTGTTTTCCCCTAGATTGATTTGCAATCTTTCTGGGAATTTTCACTTGCTAAACATGACTGAAGTCTGTTTCTAAAGTTAGAGTTCACTCTCCTAATGATGAATTCTGAAAAATAATTGGGCACCTGAAAAAAGGATTTGTTCTACTAAAATTTTCAGATGTACCCAATGATTATCCGTATCTTTGGTTGTTAGAATAAAATTCACCAAATGACTTAAATAAAATCGACAAATATCATTTTACAGATAAAAAGTATAAAGTATCTTCGAAACTGATAAATGTCTTTGACTGTAGAATTAAGCCTTCCAATTCTCTTGAGGAAATTGCTATGATCTGTGAACTAGTTTTCTTGCCACTAGCCTGTATAATTGCCCTCCAAACCATCTTCTATTCTCCCTTTACAAGAGTGTTTCTTGATCTCCAATTTCATCTGTTGAAAATGTTCCGATGGCTTTTAAATGCCTAAGGAAGAAAAATCCCACATCTTTCACATGTAAAACAAAGCCCTTCAAAGCCTTTCACAGGTTAACCTCAGTCAACTTTTCCCAGCCATGACTTCGCTACCTGATCTTGTGGGCACAGCATTTCAGATCTAAACAACTCACACTTTATAAGTATTTCACACCTTCACCAAGGAGCAACTTTCTTTCTTGCCTAACTGGTAATGTTCTGTATATTTTTCAAGGCTGAGTTACATAGCATCACTTTCGGCACTGAGGAAGCATTGACAATTTTTTTAGGTCCCTGACATTGCTTAGGTGTGAGTAACCTGTAGTGGGAAAATTCATAGTCCCTGCCCTCCTGGGTCTTCCAGGCTAGGAAGCCTTCCCTGCCCACTCTCCTTGGAACTCCTCCCCAATCAGAATTACATTCGTTTTCCCGGCTCTGTCACACAGTGAACTGATTACAATACCAAACTCTGCACTTTTTTAGGATAGTGTCTTCTTGTAACCATCCATTTTTATTCTTGATTCTAGCCCAATTAAGTGCGGAAAAGATGCAAGCTCAATGTTTATAGGTTTGGGATTAAGAAAGGGAGACACAAAGAAAGGTTGAAAGATTCATTTAACCATTTTGATATTTTTCTTCTTCCTAAGGTAAAACATTTTAAAAAATGTTTAATTTGATACAAATAAAATCACTTAATTATTTCTTATAAAGGAAAATGTTGAATCTCAGAAAGAATTTTTATTGATGTGGGATTTGAAAAGGTACTAAAAAATTTTTAAGTTGCCCCGTGTCCAACACTGACAAAAAGAGACAAAATTTACTTTTCTCTTACATGAAGCTGTGTCAATTTTTTCTAGGCTGAAAGAACATTAGCCACACATTCCCTGGGTCCTTCATTTCTTTACACTGAAAATGAGATAGCAGGCAATTTACCCATCAGGTTTTTAATGAGTCACAGTATTTGAAGGCTATGAACTGAGTAATATCATTCATTTGTGGTCTTGTCCTGCAGATTTTTTTTTTTAATATAAGACAGTGTGAAACAAACAAAACAGAGCTTTTTAATAAGCTTCACTATAAAGTACAACTGAGCCATTTCAGAGAATAATGGCATTTCACGGAAGAGAATAAAAACATAAAGTGTCATTTTCCTCAAATAACAGAGAGATAAATGGGTAAAGAAGCATAAATGTTAACACAGTGACCAATAAATGTGTACTATTTCACATCTAAGAAAAGTCACAAAAGCACAACACTTTGCAGCTTAGTTTTTGTTTCAAATAAGGCAATCATGAATCAATATTACCAACAGGTCCTTGTCCTTTTTCTTCTAAATTATAATAGAGCAATAGAGCTACCAATAATTTAGTGCCATTTTAAAGGTCACAATGGAGGCTAATAATAACCAAATTCAGGCTAGAATCCATTGGCTAGGTTAGTCCCTGACTATCAGCTGATCATGCCTTAGTTATGTGCCTTCAATCTCAGCATCCCTGGTCATGCTTCCTTCCACTCCCTTCCCTCATCGTGGCCTCAGTAAAGACCTTGTGAATTGCTGTCTAAACATTTTATTTCATTTTTTTTTTTTTTTGAGACAGCGTCTAGCTCTGTCACCTGGGCTAGAGTGCAGTGGCATCATCATAGTTCACTGCAACCTCCAACTCCTGGGTTCAAGTAATCTTCCTGCCTCAGCCTCCCAAGTAGTTGGGACTACAGGTGCACACTGGCATCCCCAGCTAATTTTTTTATTATTATTTTTTGATGAGACAAGGTCTTGCTATGTTGCCCAGCCTGGTCTCAAATTCCTGGCCTCAAGAGATCTTCCTGCCTCAGCCTCCCAAAGAGTTGAGATTACAGGTGTGAGCCACCACGCCTGGCCCTAAATGTTTTCAATAACATTTTAGCTAGGTTCTTTTCCTGCCACCCCCATTTATTTAGTTCACACCCATATGAGTTCAATTCTAAAAGGCAAATCTAATGGTACCATACCCCTGTTTTTAAAATCTTCGTTGACGTGAGTGTTAAATCAGTTTCCAATAAATCATACAGCCTTTGTTTGCAGTGTGTAATTTGTTGTGTTCCGGATATTCATTAATCACAAAATGGTTTTTAAACATCTACACTGTGACAAGCGTAGAGGGATACACATTACTCTGATAGAGAGATACCATCCCTGCCCTCTTGGAGTTTGCATGTTGCATTAGTTTCCTATGGCTGCTGTAAGAATTTGCCACAAATTTAGTGGCTTAAAACAACACAGATTTATTCTCTGAGAGGTCTGGAGATCAGAAGTTCTAAAATTAAGGCATTGGTAGGACTGCTCTCCTTCTGTAAATTCTAAGGAATAATCTACTTTCCTGCCTTTTTCATCTTGCAGAGGCTGCCTGCATTCCTTGGCTCCTGGCTGCTTCCTCCATCTTCAAAGGCAGCAGTGTAACGTCATCAAATCGCAACCCCCCCCCCTCTCTGTCTCTCTTTCTCTCTCTCTCTCTCACACACACTCACACACACACACACACACACACACACACACACACACACACACCCCTCTACCTCTGCTTCCTTCAGCACATCTCCATCTCTGCCTCTGACCCTTCTGCCTCCCCCTTTCCTTTATAAAATCCCTTGTTACCACGTAGGGCCCACCCAGATAATCCAGGATAATCTCCATATTTTAAAATCCTTAACTTCATCATACCTGCAAAGTTTTTATGCCACATAAAGTAATATATTCACATTCTGGGATGAGGATGTATACATCTTTGGCAGGGGTGTGGGGAGAGGAGGTCATTACTTTGTCTACAAAATATCTAATGGAATGGGACAGAAACATGGTGACATTTTGAAGTACTTTTTACTATAATATGTTTTCCAAATTTTCCCTCATTAATATATAGTATGTTTCTAATTGGGGAGAGATCTTAATTTTTAATAACACACTCTCACCCTCTTAGATGACGTCCAAATTATGCATCATGATTTAACAGACCCAACCAGACCTGATTACACACTGTCTTTTTAAGTCCAGACACTCTCTCCCCCATACACACTACATTTCAATTACAGTAGGGCACTCACTGGTCCCTTAAAAGACTCCCCCCACTTTTAATAACCCTTTGTGTCTTGCATAAAGACTGGGAAAGTCTTACTTTTCCATTTGTAAATGTCTTCAGCTGTCAACATCTCCTTGCTACATTTTCACTGATACCCTAAGCCACCTTCTCCTTCCCTCATCTCTCTCCAGAACATAGGATCCCCTTTTCCAGAACTTTACAGAATTATTCATGTCCTGCCTCTGCCATTTACCTCCATATGCCTCCAGGACAGAGACTGCACCTGATTTTCCGTACACCTAGCACTCATCACAGGGCTTAGCACTGCCATTGAATACAGTTTGATTGACTAAATTGAACTATGTGTCCTTGGAAATGGTACACTCAAAAATATTTCTGCCAATATGTCCCTGATGCTAGAAGATGTGGCAGATTTATTAGGATGAACTGTTAGGATGTTTAAATTGTCTTCATGGGAATGAAGTCATGCCTGAAGACCTAACACAACACTGAAAGTGCCTATTATAAGATGAATGTGTGCAGACACAAAAACTTTTTCAGGGAGGTTTTGTTTAAATTCCAATAACCTGCCTTATTTTCTAACAATGTGGTCATTGCACCAACAAATTTTTAATGACATTATATTACAACATTATATATATGTATTGTAAAGAATGCTTCAACTTGTTGAGTATTTTAGGTAGAATTTCACACTGTGGTTTGTAACATGTGGTTTCCAGACAGGAACCATCTTACAAAGGTGCTGTTTTTCTAAGAACACTGTTGGCTTGGTCTTTTCACAATTCACCTTCTATTGGTGGCCACCATATTCAGAATAAAAATTCTTAAGAAGATATTTCAATTCTGCTCTATATTAAGGGTCAGTATAAAATGAAATTGACTGGCCTATTTTATGGACTGCACCATGAACCACATGTTATTTATGAAACAGAAAACATGCATGTAATGCATGTGAAGTTAACTCCAAAACATGTTGTGTTGATTCTAGTTCTGATGCCACCTCGCTGAGGAATTGGTGAAACAGTGAGATCTAAGGATGGAATCATGTCTATTCTGATCTCATTCGCATCCTCTTTTGTTACTTTATTATGTTGCATTTTGCCACTGATTTTCTTCTGTATCCCACATAAGTCAACTTAAACAAGGTAACAGCCTTCGACTTGAGTATTCATATTAAGTGTAGATCATTTTCTTCTCTATTTGCATTCACTCAAAATGACACCGAGTATAAAACGATCAATAATTTAAAAAGCACATCAATTCTTGTTACTTATTTGTTTCTGTACATACCTGTGAACTACTAGAACACAAAAGCGTAATTCTCCACTCATTATTCCTCATAATGCTTATTGTCTGTGTATGTATGGGGGTGTGAGATATATCTCCACTGTGCTTCAAAGCTGGGAGGTTGGGCTACTCTGATACTTTGTTTGGAGTAAAGCAACTTCTAATTTAAGTACCATCTGGGAAAAAGAAAACGTGACTCTACATTTTTTCCAAGGTTTCATGGAGTAGCAACAGCTATGCATTTTATTAGTCAACCTACTTTTTTAATCCACCAAATATATGGATGACAGCTACTCCCCTGAGAAGTCCTGTGGACTCACCATAGGCCTAAGGCTTTATACAACGTGTATACGTTCAAAAGTTAACTTATCAGTTTACCAGGGTAACTGATCTCCCAACAGGTAATACAGACTAACCAAATTTACATTGAAAAACTCATAAACCAGAGACCTAATTTATTCATTATATTTAAAAATATTAATGCCAAGTGTTTCAGAATACTCACAAATGTTGTTAAGCTTAATTGCTTTACAGAGGATAATCTAATTTGCAACACATTTTAAAATCAGAAAGTTGCCAGTTGAAAATTACATGAGTTGAACAGAGATAAGCAATCTTTTATATCCCCAAGCTAAAAATTTTCATCTCTACCACAGGTAGGTTGTTTAACATAGTGATGTATCTACTAATTAGACCATAATATGTCTGTTTGCAGGAGAGTTTCCGATGAATTTTACAATTTGGAAACACTGTTACTAAATCTTATCCTTTAAATCATACTGTTCTAAACTCCTATCATTCAAAACTCTTATCAGTAGCATATTTGGTAATCAGTGGCTATGATGTCTTTCATTATGTTCTTTCGTAATTTATATTTCAGTTAATATCATTACATCCTTTTACCTAAATCTCATCAATGTGTTCTCCCCACATGATCATTTCTAGTTTATTTCTGAAACGTTGCCAACAGATAGTTAATAAAACTTAGTATCAATGATAATACTAGTTAGCTTCAAAGTCAGAGGGGATATTTTCTGAAAATATTGTCATAATCTTGAGTTCCAACTCTAGTGTATAAATAGAATCTAGATCGCAGACTCTACTGACTTAGAAGATGGGTGCCCTTTCCGTGTAGGAAACACTGTTAAATATTGGTTGTGATTGTCTTTAAATAAGAACAACAGAACACCATCAAGATGATAGCAAGAAGAAAATTCTATGAAAATATATTCAATCTTAGATATTAGATATTTACTCAAGGTAAAAATGAAATTCTTTTATTCATAATTATCTCTGCTTTTAAAGGAAATTTTTTAAAAAATTGGAAACAATATTGTTTTAAAAAAAATCCCTCTAAATTAGTTTACCTTGTATATTTACATTATGTGAATGAATATCCTCATTCTTTTGTAAAAATCATGTAAATAATGAGAATTGACAGTTGACATTACAAAATCTATGGGCATTTAACATAAATTTGCATGTCTGTGCACACACACACACATATACACACACACCTTTGCCTCAAAAAGTTTATGACAGTGAAGATAGAAGTTTCCTTAACTAAATAACTGTGATGAACAAAACTAAATGTTCTTTACAGCATGGTTATTGAACCAAGACAACAAAATAATAACCTAGAAAAACACCTGTTTGTCTCAAGTTTTTTTGACTATTCAGAATTCTAGGAACCAATAAAGGAATTATGTAAACATAATAAATACCTAGAATTTTACATATTAGCTGCTATAGTAACAAATGGTGCTTAAAAATAAAATTAATTAATTAAAAATACAGTATCTGAAGAATATATATCCATTCATTCCATTTTTTAAATTTACAAACACCTATTGCTGAACAGGTTTGTTCTGTGTGATAGTTCTTTTTTAATTTAGAATCATATAACATAAATGATAATGTGGCAAATTTAAGAATTAATAGTTTTCTGGATATCTGATACCTTTCCTTAAACACTTTAAAATTTCACTCGTCCGGAAATCTGAATGTTATACGTACAACTATAACGGGCACTCAGAAGAGAAAATGATTTTTATTTATTTTAATGTACAAACTTATTTAGTAGCGCTCTAGATAATACGGGGCAGCTACTGTCAAATAACTCTTTCTAGTTCTTATATATAAATGAGAAAGACACCAACAGAGTGGTTAACTGAACCATTTGTAAAATTAACATCGAGAAGTGCATTTCTCTTCCTGTTGCTATTTCTCAGGCTCCATGTTGAATATTAGCATGAATGCAAATAAGGATGTGTAAAATAAATAAGCGAAAGCCTGCATTATTAAAAACTTTACCCAATGCGTCCTTAATGGCAAATTCCCCCTGGGCATTTAAAAATATTTGCAAACAGATTGTTAACTGTGACTGATAGGCAATGATAGTAAAGCTACAGCAGTAGTAGCTGCGGCCAGCCAAGGATCAACTAGAAATCAGGATTTAGCAGCTGCGAAGCTACAGAGCAAAGTAATTGCCAAAATAATTACAAAAAATGTGAACAAAAATTAATTTTCACACCATTTTCAGGGATAATAACATTATATATTTAATATAGTGTGAAAGGCACTCTGGCTCATGGCCTATAGTGAATAAGTGGAGGAAAGAAGAAGGGGAGGAAGGAAGGAAGGAAGGAAGGAAGAAAGGAAGGAAGGAAGGAAGGGAGGGAGGAAAGAAGGAAGGAAGGAAGGAAGGGAGGGAGGGAGGGAGGGAGGGAGGGAAGGAGGGAGAAAGGGCAGGAGAAAGGGCGGGAGGGAGGTGGGGAGAGAGGAAAAGAAGGGCATTATAAATTTACAATCACCATTCATCTCCTTAGAATGATTTTTAACCAGTTCATTTGTTCCCCTCCCTTCCTTTCTTCCTCACAAATCTTCTTTCTTCCACAAATCTTTATTGAATTTTTTCCTTAAGTCCTGGGTATATAACAATGCTCAAAGGAAAACAGTTCATGCCCTTATGGGGCTTCTTTTCCAGAATAAGGATACACACAAGCAAAGAGGTCACTGCAGATCATGACAAGTTCTAGAAGAAAGTATGGGATGTGACAATGAAAATGAGGGCTGGGGTAGCGGCCGTCCACTAGGGGAGGCCTCTCTGAGTAGGTGAGATTTGAACTGAATCCTAAAGAACATGAAAGCCGGGAGGCTTCCTGACACCAGGAGAGAACATCATTGTGAGCAGAGCGGAGCAGCCTGTTCAAAGACCCTGAGGTGATCAAACATGTTTGTCACAGTAAAATACTAAATTATAACCTGATATTTTTTCTTTTACTTTTCATGAAGATAATCAAACTCACATTAATCTTGTGATCTATGAATATAGACTAGTTTATTTCTGGTTTTTGCACTCACAGTACAAAGCATCTCTGAGCTTCAGACACTCGCTTATAACCATAGGACACTGTGGTCTGCATATTAAACATGTCTCAGATTCTGACTTACTTTTGAATATAAATCCTTTTTTCTATGAATCATAACATACTACTTTAGAAATGAAGTTGGAGACCCCATACAGCTATAGTTTCATTTCATTTTCTTTACAAGGGATGGAAAATATAACTAGTCAAGGCATTTGCTTAGAGGGAACCCCATACTTCAGAATATCTTTCTGGAACTCAATTATGTATCAACCTCCATATTTTACTAATCTTTGAGTAGTATTAGCTCACATATTGCTATTTTAAATAGTAACTAACAAATATTTCCGTTGTTCATTTATTATCATCTCAGAGAGCTCTTGCTGTTTTGTATCACCCCTACCTTCCTTCTGCACAAGTTTTTCTTTCCTTCCATTTTCTAGCTGGTAAACCAACATATGCTTCCTGCTCCAGGAAGATTTCCAGTCACACCCTCTCCTCTTTCACCTTTATAAATGAAGTTAGAAGAGATCATTATCAATTGATCACACAATATTATTCATCGCGTACACTGGACTGCTGATCAGTTTGAGAGTACGCAGGAATTCACTTCTGTCGGTTGATGTGATTACAAGTTTGATGACATTGTGAAGAAATGTCCTTAAGGTGATCTTTCCTCCAGTGATCTAGGGATGGCCACTGGGATATGGAATTGGCTACTCTGGAAACTCCCCATTTTGCAAACTCTTTACAAAAAGGGACACTGAATGGCCTGTATTTGTTGTTCAAGCTCCAGGAGCTTCTTATTAAAGAGGTACCAAAAATGAGGGGCTGGATTGTTTGATGAAACTTAACTTCACAAGAAAAAGGCCAGAATCCATGAATATCCCCAGTAGAATTTAACACAGAAGTTAGGAGCTCTAGGCCAAAAAAAGCAATGAGAATTTGTAAAATTTTTTCAAACTTTGGACTTTGCTATTTTTTTTTTTGTTTTGCCCATGTCTGTTTTCCTATTGTGATTAAAGGTGATGCCATGTGACACCTTAAAAGTAAACAAAGAAAAGCAGGGTAAAACCTTGAGGTCTTCAGAGAGGGAAAAAAATAAACTCAGAAGCCAGCTTAGAAACAATGTGTCATGTAATGAAAGTTTTAATCTTTAGAAAGAAAATGCACTAGGAACACATACTACTTTTGTTTAAATGTAGTAATTGAAAATGATCATTTCCTTTCATAGGTAAATCCAGACCTTTAAAACATGCATGAGATGATATCCCTCATGGTAGAGAAGTTACCTTTAAAAGAACAAAGAATTTGAGACAAAACTATAATTGAACTCTCCTTACCTAAAAGCATAGTAATGGACAAGTGAGTGTTTCTTGGGAAACATCAGCTATTTCAACAATCAAAGAATTATTGACAATTTGGCTTCAAATATTAGATAAATTCAATAACAGTGAGCCTCCTTCAGTTAAAGGAAAATCAGCCAAAAAAGTAGGTTGGTTTAGAGTTAGAGACAGTACACTAATTTTACCACGATTTTAGTGAATGAATCAGCCCCGCAACAATTATGATTAGTGGGTAAGTCCCGCTTCCAGGCTACTAATGATTATCTATTATGTACTGATTTGACTAAAGTTTATGAAGAAAATTTTTCTGCCACAAGAGTGATAAGCTTAGTTATGATGAAAATTGCCAAAAGAGTGTGACTAATTATTAAAACTCCAGATGCTGCAAAAAGATGCACTTCACTCTGTCTCCTTCACAATATTAATGTATGGGTTGATAGTACCCATCTCTCTAAAAGGTCACTTCATCTGTGACATTCCATTGGTAATCTTTCCATCAATATCAAAGACAAGAGTAAATGTCGTCTTCTTGTGTGGTCTACTTTCGAAAACATTTAGCAAATGCCAAGTCATTTTAATTTTCTAGCCACTCCATGTAGAAGGAAGCTGGAGGTTATTTTTATCCACCTGCAGTGAAGGGATGAGCAGATGATGATGCTTTCCACCAGCAAAACCAATACACGAAAAAGTCAACCAGGGCTCCCAAGATATATCAGGTTACTTTAGATTTCGAAGAGTTGGCAAGTACGTATTCTTGCCAACAACAAGCCCCAAACAATTACTATCTAAATATTAAGTGTGTAACAGAAATTATTATAGACTTTATTAAATCATTAAGATATCTGGCCCCTGATTTTCCTCTCTCCTCCAACTGGAAAATATGTGTAGTGAAACACATAATGAAGTCTTTTTCATCATTTGCACGTAGTCATGCAATGCAGTATAGAGGGATGGGAAGGAACCATTAACTCACTTTCCAGAGTCCTCTCCTCAAATTTTTAAGGCAGCTCTTTCGTTGGAGGCCTTAGATTTCTACAGAAGATAGCTAAGTAAACTCATCTCCTTAAGTCCTGCAACCACAAATGATTCTAAGAGAAAGAAAAGTGGTCATGTAACACTGATGCAGTTGAAACCACCATGACAGGGTAGAAAGCTTTATAGCAACGCTCCATGAAATATATAACCAATTTAGGAATCATTCTATATAGTGGTTTGGTTTGCTTGTTGAAAGCCACATGAAATGATTTTTGTACCATTTATTTGTTTAGTCTATTAAGAGGTGACATGTGTCAAAGGCAACATATGTGTGTCAAGAGGCAGTAAAATATGGTGGCTAAGAGGCTAGACTAAGGAGACAGATTGCCTCTGTGCAAATCCTGGTCTGCAACTTAATAATACCAATGTAACCTCAGATAGCACTTCTCTGTGCACTGCAATATTCTGTGCCTCAGTTTCTTCATCTGTAAAATGAGAGTTCTTATAGTACCTGTCTTATAGGGTTGTTGTGTGCATTAAACAAGTTTTCATATGTTAGTTGCTTATAGAAATTCTGGCACATGAGAGGTTCTATGTAAATGTGAGCTTTCATTGTTATTATTGCTTGTACTTCCTCAATTGCACAAAAATTAACCCTTCTTAAAATATGAATCATAAATACTCCCCATTGATAGGTGTTGTAATACTGAATTAGGCTATGAACTAAAAATTGTACAGCTCATCCAAAATGTCAATTAATTTGGTCAATTGACCTATAATAATTATGCACCTATGTTCACACGAATAAGCCATGGCTCTTTACGTGAAAGAAATTTTAATCCAGTGGTAGAAAGAAATGTGATAGATTTTAATAAAATGCAAGATGTAGAAGGTACTAAATAAAGGCATGGGCAAAGTTGCATTCCAGTGGTCTTGCAAAGTTCTTTTTCAGAGTTGATCTTTGGACTAAAAGTTGAAAGACGTGTGTGATTTTGACAGGTGGACATAGTTGGTAGTGTAGTTTGTTGTGGCTAAGTAGGTAGAGAGGTGTAATAGGAAATGCTTGGATAAATAGATTAGGAATAGATCGGGGATATCAGGTATCTTACATATTTCACTGAGGAGGCTGACATATGTTAAGACAAAAGAACCAATGAAAGTGTTTCAACAAGAGCAGAAATACAATTGCATCTGATTGTTAAAAATATTATACTGGCAATAGTAGAAAGAATATATTAGAAACTTCTGGTAAACTATTCTGGCAAAATATATTACTTAGAGTTCATGCTTTGAACTTCTACATCTACCCCAAGCACAGCACATAAATTATAAAATAAAATAAATAAATAATAAATACCAGCCACAGCCATGCTCAAAAACAAAGCAATACTTTATAGATCAGAAATGGAACAAAAACTCAGAGTAGTGAGAAATCTGGCACTAAGCCCCAGGCCTGCTGGTGTTTTGATCCCAAAGCAAGAATCACCTGTAGGGTAGAGAGGTAAAAGGACCGTGTGCATGGTGAATGGCTGCAGCCAGATTCACCACATTAAAAGAGCAGACAACGGGCCTCGGGGTCCCCTGGAAGGAGCCTGAAAACAGCTGCCTCGCTGACTGAAACTTCAGTTCATACACTCCCGACTACACCCGGAGAAAGGATAAAAACCACTTGGACTGAACTTGGTTCAAATTAGTCTTTCTTTTACCAACTTCGTGCGAGGAAAGGAGCCCTCATGTGAGCAATATGAAACTTATTGCTGGTTTTGAAGGAGGGGAAATATTGAACTCAAGATAAGCCCACAGAAAGAATACTCCCAATAGCACAAAGAAAAGTAAAACAACCAACAAAATTACCAAATAAAAAGTGAATTCACTGTGATTGAAGATAATGGATTAATCAGAAATCTTTAAAATCAAAAAATTATGCTCCAAAAAGCATTAAATTAGTAAGACCTCTCCTAAAAAGAACAATAAAAACTCTTCTCAATAGTGGCCTAGGCAAAGAATTTATGACTGAGACCTCAATGGCAATTATAGCAACAACAAAAATAAATAAATGAGTCTTGATTCAATTAAAAAGGTTCTGTAGAGGTAAGGAAATAATCAACAGAGTGAATAGACAACTTATATAGAATGGGAGAAAATATTTGAAAGCTATATATCCAATAAAGGGCTAATAACTGGAGTCTACAAAGAACTCAAGCAAATCAGCAAGAAAAAAACCAACCAATCCCATTGAAAAGTGGGCAAAAGACATGAACAGAAGCTTTTCAAAAGAAGATAGACAAATGGCCAGTAAACATATAAAACAAAGTGCTCAACGTCACTAGTCACCAGGGAAATGCAAATTAAAACTACAATGATATATCACCTCACCCCAGATAGAATGGCTTTTAGACTTACCATTTGATCCAGCAATCCCACTACTGGGTATCTACCCAAAGGAAAATAAGTCATTTTATCGAAAAGACACCTGCACTCCAATGTTTATTGCAGTACAATTCACAATTGCAAAGATGTGGAATCAACTCAGGTACTCATCAATTCATGAGAAGATTAACAAAATGTGGTATATGTATACCATGGAGTACTATTCAGCCATGTAGAAGGATGACTTAGTGCCTTTTGAAACAATTTGGGTGGAACTAGAGACCATTATCCCAAGTGAAGTATCCTAAGTGAATGGAAAACCAAACGCCACATGTATTTGCAATTAAATTGGAACGAACTAGTGAGCACACAAGTGCACAGAGGAAAGCAAAACTCATTAGAAATCAAGCAGGGGGAAAGAGGGGAGGGGATGGGCCAAAACCTACCTAATGGGTACAATGAACACTATTTGGGTGATGAGCACACTTATAGCTGTGACTCAAGCATTACAAAAAAGCAATCCATGTAACCAAAAACATTTGTACCCCCTTAATGTTTTGAAGTAAAAAAGAGAAATTAAAAAATAAAAATAAAAAATAAAAAGAAGGTAAACAAACGACTGCAGTGGTATGCTGGGGCCAAATCACGGCAACTTGAGCTAATTGTGCACATCTCGATGATGTCAAATTGGCATCTTGAAATTAGCCATGGGGTTTATTTAGTGACAAGTGCAACAATCCAGGACCTTTTTCCCCTGCAGAAAACCAGTTGTTAAACATTAACTAGCACATTACTGAATAACAAAAAAGATGAAAAACATTTTTAATGCAGTGCGAGTAGAGGTCAACACTGGATAGTTCTTTGCTAGATAGCAAAATTGAAGCTGAAAACTTAGCATTTTTAATGAGGAATCCCAGAAAGTTAAACATTACCGATCTTTGCCCTAGTGCGAGAGTAGCATGCCCAAATAAATACCTATCAATTTTGATTGGCACCAGTCTGATAATACCTTATTCAAATGAAGGAAACCAACAATCTACTATTTTTGTTATTTATTTTTTGTGTGTGTGAATTTTGATCTTTCCTTGTTTACAATTGCCTTACCAATAGCTACCCGATGCTATAGCAGTTACAGAATTATTTTATTTGAAGTACGTTGAGTTTTCTTTAACATTTTCACAGTGAATAAATAACCCTTAGGTTTCTAACTTTTAATGAAAATCCAATTGTATTTAAAGGTTCTTGTATTTATTTTAAAAAGCCATTTCTATTTCCAAATCCATTGCTTTACATAATTTTGTTTAATTTGTCAACGTATTGACTTAATAGAGAAGCACATGAACCCTAAAAAACGAAAAATGTATGAACTCTGAGACCACAAATATCCACATGTATTTTGTAAAACCACAGTAGAAATAACCCTTGGGGAATAACTTTCACTGAAGCACTATGAAGTAGAAAGATTTTCATTCATCTTATTTTTAAATGAGAATACTACTATGGAAAACCTTTACAAAGCTTTTCTATCTAGTTTCTGATTATAGGTTCAAATGTCAAAGCTAATAATAATAATGAATATTAATTTACCCATTAAATGTAAACCTGTTTTCAAAAAATAATTATATGACTCAACAAAGTCTTACTATCTTACATAGAATTTACAACACTTAAAATATGAATGTATTCTCTATTAATGTACCTTTGACTCAATCCCCATTAACCTGTTTCTCCATTTATTTCCTCATCTTTAAAATAAGGAGATTCAATTTCATAACAGTTAGAAGCCCTTCCAGGTCAATAATTCTATGACATTATTTCTTTTAATCTGTATTTTCTCTGTTTCTTATAGAAATAGTTTACCTTCCTTAGAGGGTACAGACAGAAGATAGGTTTAAGGGTCAGGCAAACCCCACTTTGAATTATGTTCTGCCACACACTAATTATGTATCTTTAAATATGCTATTTATACTTTCTGAGATCAGCTATTCTATCCAGGAACAGAAGATGAAAATAAAACCTACTTCAATTTTCAATGCTATGAAAATGCTTTGGTGGTTCATCCAATATTTAAAAAAATAGAAAGAGGCCCTACTAAGTGTCGTTCATTAAATGTGGTAGATCGGTGATTGATAGCTCATAGATAAACAATATAGCAAGGTCTAGAATATGAAATGCATAGTAAGAATTAATTCCATCCCTCTCCACTCATTAGCTTTTTTCCCTCATCCCTCCTAGTCACTCTTAGTACTCATTTCCTATCCCCAGGCATTTTTGTGTTTTCCATACCAATGCTCCATGTTGTTTCGTGCATGTTAGACTGGGCCTTCTCATGAGGCCAAGCACGGCAATGCTGAGGGGGAAGCATTACCCTTGGAAACTTGGACACCATGAAGCCTAAGCATACTGTTATTTTGTATCCCAATCAAACTCCAATAGGAGACATAGTTTATATATGTTTATGAATATTTCTTATGCACCATAAGATGAAATGTACTCAGGTTTGCAGGTCACAATGGTGAGCAAGGCAGATACTCTTACTGCTCTGTTTATAATTTACATTAAATGGATGCAGGCAGATACAATGTAATGGCTTTTTTTGTTTATTTCCAAGTTTGAACCAGCTGTTGAATCATTTATATTTTTTTTCTTGCTGGAAAATTAAATATTCTTCATACTGAAGATTTTTAGAATATTTGAGAAGGGAAAATTATTCAGTTTGCCATGTGTGATCATAACCTATACTGTAATTCAAGCAAATTTACTTCTCAGGGTATAAAATGTCAAGGCATTCAGGCCCTCTCAGCCTTTGCTGGGTGCGGGCTACGTGGTGGTTCTCTTGGGTGCGGTCAGAGCCACGGGAAGGACACCCTAAGGGAAACGGGGATGCCAGCCTCTGTGGCAGGGGAAAGTGACTAGCTGTCCTTCGTTGTCAGCCAAAGACGAGGACACAGCCTCGCTCCCACCCGTCTGCCCACGATCACTCGGCGCGATGTCTGCTGCCAGGGCCCTAAGCCTGAGGACCACCTACCACCGGCTCCTCGGCAAAGTGGAGCTGATGCTACCCGAGACATTGAGGCCGTTGTACCATCACTCAGCAGGCCCCAGAACAGGTTTTTCCCGGGCTCCAATTATGAAATGGGGGTTGGTGTGCATTGGATTGGCTGACATGGCCAGACCTGCACGAAAACTCAGCACAGCTCAGTCTGCTGTTTTGATGGCTACAGGGTTTATTTGGTCAAATATTCACTTATAATTATTTGGAAAATTGGAGTCTGTTTGCTGTTAATTTCTTTGTGGGGGCAGCAGGAACCTCTCAGCTTTTTCAGATTTGGAGATATAACCAAGAACTAAAACCTAAAGCAAACTAATAAAAGAGTTCCTTGAACGTTGGAGATGTGAACATAACCACCGAGACCTAGTTTATTGTTTGATTATTGATAAAGCAATGTTAACTGTGCTGACATTTGGAAGGCACACACACAAAAATCTAACTGTAACTGGTAGCTAGTGCTTGATTCAACAAAAAAATAAAGCAAACTTTTAATAACAGTCTCTCTTCACATATGACTTAAGGAACTTACACACAGATAGTAGTAACGTTGCTTCTACCATTTGTCCACAATAAATCATATTTTCTCGTTATACCGCCAGGCCTTTTTCTGTTCAAGTTAGTCAAAGTGTGTGTATATTAAGAGCACACAAAACTCAAGCGAGTTGAAAGATTAATCTGCCTAGTTAGTGTAGGATGGTCAAGAAGCTATTCTACAAGTGAAAGGAAATAGTGCTAAAGAGAGTGAGAAATGGCTAGTGGAATGGCTGTCAAGATGACCTCAAACTATTTTAAAATATTTTAACTTGCCGTAAAAAAATCTTGATGCTTTTTATATATATTGTATAAAATTGTTTTACAGCTACAGATTTTTAAATAGGATTGTTGTAAAGATTGAGATAATGTGTTAACACAGTGCTTGGTCCACGATGAGTATTACATTTTTGAATTACACTCAGTCGCTGATGCAATCTAGCAGAAGAAGCTCTGGAGTCAGACAGAATTTGAATCCCAAATCAGTGTGTGCAATCAGCAACTGAAAATCGTGCGCTTTATCATTTGTTCCTTAACCATAGTCCATCTTTGAGAAGACAGGATTAGAGAATTTGACATAGGTAAAAGGGAAGATGTTCTGAAGAATCAAATTATTATTGCTATCTTTCCATGAGCCACACTATTATAATCATTGGTTTGGGGCATTTGTGTGCACACGTATGTGTTTTCCAGGTTAGGCATTTAGGAAAAACATACATTATGAAAGATGGCATAAACACAAAAAAGTTTATTAAAATGTATTTGTTGGAAAAAATTTCAAAGCATTCAGACAGGAATATTATCTCAGCTGTTTGTGAGATTTTCATACCTGTTTCTAATTTAATCTTTAAATTTTATACTAGAGATGAAGTATGATTCTCTTCTATAATTTTTAACCTTTACAAACTAAAAAATCACTGTCTAATTAAACTGTAGTAAATTTTCCTTTTCTGGCATTTAAAAATGTCTAATTTATGGTTAAACAGTGCATTAAACAAACAATCAACAGACATTCAAAACTTAAAGTTGCTTTATGTTATTATGAACACATATTGCTATAAGAAAATTCTAAAAGTAGCTTTATGATTCATAACAATGAATTGTTCTAGGTAAACCCCAGTGCTACAATATGGAATATCATAGATTCCTCACCTTTTTCTTTGCTTCACCACCAAGACAAAGTATATGAAAATCATCAAAAATAGATAAACTAGAAAAATCTTTAGAAAAGATTTCTGCTTTCCTTAAAATCTGTTTGAATACTTAGCAAGTCTCATGAGCAGACTTTAATTTTTTTCATTCAGTGAGACTTTTAAAAATCACTTTTGTCGAGTAAATGAGGATATTTAGATGTCTTTGACATACGAAAGGGGGAAGGTGGCTGACCTCATGGTTGATTTCTCATGTTCCAGACTGTCTGTCGTCCAGAAGATATTCCTCTTATCCACTTAAAAATGTCAGATTAAGCTATTGTGTCCAAAGGAACACATATTAATATAAAATGTTTATATGTTAAATTGGCAGACTTCTCTATGTATTTATTCATTCTAAATTATTTAACACCTATGTGATTTAGACATTTTTTTTTATTCATTGCCACATTAACACATCATAATTGGGCAGATAAATTAGTCTCAACATTTTCTTTAAAAGGTAGCAAGGAATAGTACATATAACATCTAAACATTTGCGTTGGAACAAGAGAAGGAAAGCAGAAATATCTGAGAAATGAATTTAAAAGCACAAGGTATTGAAAAGAAAGAGTAAGTTAAATCAAATGAGAGATGAGGAGTGGTAGGGATATATGGGTAACAAGTTTCAGAACAGAGGAATCCTATCAGTGGTTCCCATTTTACGATTGTTTTAGTCCATCTTATCTTTGAGTCCTTTACAAGAGCCAGGCTTTGGTTGTTTCTGTTGACACTGCATGGAGTCATTCCAGTAAAAGAAACCACCACACTCCTCCCCCCACTCCCCCACACACTGTTTGGAATGTGTGCCAGTTGCTTTTATCTTTCTCTTTGCCATTTCACTATTGATAAATATGAATTCAAATAATTTGTGCTGTCAGGGAAGAGGGGAGAAGATGAATAAAAATACAGATGACAGACTATGAGCTGTAGTTCAAGTTTTCCATTTCATTATATCATGCTGCTAGAATTTAAGAATTTTCCTGTGATGATATGTTACTTAGTCTTTAATAACAATTCCTAAGTTCCAGAGACACAATAACAGCCCTAGACCTTCATATCTTGATTACCCAAATTTAGATAACCACTCTCTTTTTTTTTCCCTTCCATGCAAGGTAAAAAAATCTCAAAATCATTTACTTTGATCCAAGTATTTTGTTTACAGTGTATTCAAAACTCCAAAATTTCAGACAAAAATAGCCTTCTTGCAGAAGCAATGGTTGTGTATAATAACTAGTATTTCAATCACTGGTATTGACTAAGAAATTTGCATTAGTGTACTGTCTTCTGAGACCCCAAGGTGTGCACAATATCATCTCTTTGTAATACACACTACTTAGCCTTTCTTCTCTTCTTGAGGATATAAAGGTCATTTTATGAGAACCAAATACAAAATCCTCCTTCAATCATTTTTGCGTAAGCCAAACCATAACTACACACCATTTAAAATGTCTATTTGTGAGATTCCTTTTAGGAATATCGCTTCCGCTTTATGGATAAAGATAACAGATGATTCAGAAAACAAATAGATACAGCCAAAGAATGACACACAGCTAAGTTGGGAAGGTCCTTATGATTATCTAGAAGGCCCGTTTCTCTCAATTAATGATTAAGGGAAGGGTTCTAAGCAAATTAGTAACTTCTTTGATGATACAAAACTAGTTAAGAGCAGCAGTAGGATGTAACTTTTGATGTACTTAATTCTCAATAATAATACCCCAGGGTAATTTTGTTTTTTTTTTCCCAGTGAATGTCAAATCCTCTAACCCTAAAATAATAGTTGTAGTATTCTTTTAACCATTTTAAGTTCCTTTAAGATGATGACTTTCCAATCTCTATATTGTTTTAAGTGTAAAAAGTTATTTTTAGGAAGAATGTAAAGCCATTTCCAGATTTACAAAAACCTCTCCCTAATTATTCTTGACTTCCAGATGTGACAAAAAAAAGGAAGAAAAGAAAAACAACTATTTTGATGGTAAAAAATTATGTATACATATATTTTATATGAATCATATGTAACAGAAATATATATAAATGTACATATATATAACATTGTTATGCAGTCCATGACAGTATGTGAGTATACACACACACACAGAGTCTATATATATACATACATACATATATATATGTATACAGACATTTTGGTCAACCAAGCATAGCATATGTGATGGTGGCCCATAAGATTACAATGGAGCTGAAAAATTCCTGTCACTTACTCATGTCTTAGCCATCTAATGTCATAGCACAATGTATTATTCATGTTTGTGGTGGTGCTGGTGTAATCAAAGCTACCACCGTACCACAAGTTGTATAAAAGTATAGCACATACAATTATGTACCATACTCAATACTTGATAATGATAATAAACCACTATATTACTGGTTTAGGTATTTACTATAGTATACCTGTATCATTATGTTTAAAGTGTACTCCTTCTACTTATAAAAAAAAAATTTAACTATAGAACAGCCTCAGGCAGGTCCTTCTTCCAGAAGGAGACATTGTTATCATGGAAGGTAACAGCTTCATACAGGTGTTGCCCCTGAAGACCTTCCAATGGGACAAGATATGGAGGTGGAAGAAAGTGATATTGATGAGCCTGACCCTATGTAAGCCTAGGTTAATGAGTATGTTTGTATCTTAGGTTTTAACAAAAATAAAATAAAATTTAAAAATAGTAAAAAGCTTATGGAATAAAAATAAAGAAAATATTTTTGTGCAGCTATACTTATATTTAATATATAATATATTTAATATTATGTATATTATAATATATATTATATACTATACTTATATTTAAGCTAAGCATTAATCAAATATGTATACCATGAAGTACTACTCAGCCATAAATAAATGGTGAACTAATACCTCTTGTATTATCCTGGATGGACCTGGAGGCCCTTCTTCTAAGTGAAGTACCACAAGAATGGAAAAACAAGCACCACATGTACTCACCATTAAATTGGTACTAATCTATCAAAACTTATGTGCACATATGGAAGTAACATTCATTGCCTGTCGGGAAGGTGGGAGGCGGGAGGAGGGGATGGGCATATTCACACCTAATGGGTGTGGTGTGCTCCGTCTGGGGGATGGGCATGCTGGTAGCTCTGACTCAGGCAGGGCAAAGGCAATTTATGTAATCAAAGTGCTTGTACCCATATAATACTCTGAAATTTGAAAAAAAGAATATAAAAATATATAAGGTAAAACAGTTACAGTAAACTAAGGTTATTATTGAACAAAACAAAATTTTATAAATTTAGTGCAGGCTAAGTGTGTAGTGGTTATAAAGTCTACAGTAGTGTACAGTGATGTCCTAGGCCTTCACATTCACTCACCACTCACTCACTGACTCACCCAGAGCAACTTCCAGTTCTGCAGGCTCCATTCATAGTAGTGCCCTGTACAGGTATACCAGTTTTTACTGTGCCTTTTCTATGTTTTGGCATGTTTAGATACATAAATACTTACCACTGTGTTACAATAGTGGTAACAGTAGTAGTAGCTTACAGTACTATTCAGTATGTAACATGCAGTATAAGTTTATAGCCTAGGGGCAATAGGCTATATCACATAGCCTAGGAGTCTAGTAGACTATACACCATTGGGTTTGCATTAGTATTAATACATTCTATAGTGTTTCCACAATGATGAAATTGCCTAACAACACATTTCTCAGAATGCATTTCCATTGTTAAGCAATGCATGAGTATATATATATATGTATAAAATCTCTCTAAACCACATTAAAACTTAATGGTTTTCAACACACTTGCCATCTTTAAATATTGCTTATGACTACTGCCAAGTATTTAGGATCTGACAAAGTGAATGCCATTCAAACACATTTATGACAAGTGGCACACAGCATTTTTACTGAGGTATTTGGAGCTTGAGTCTAATATTTAACATTGCCAAAGAATTTCCTGGAATGTGGCTAGAATCGTCTAAATTTTTAACACATTTCCCCAAATTTTAAGTACCTTTGGAAAACAGAAAAGGAAATGCCATCATTTGTTTAACTTAGCTGGAATTTTTTTTAAAAATCACTTTCCTTAATAGAATAATATTTATTAAGCAAACATAAAAAGTTATACCTTAGTGCTAAAACAGTAGTACTAAATCAAAGAAAGTGCTTTTAAATTTACTGTAATCAGTAGTTACATGTTCTATAAAAATAATTTGGATTTAAACACTATATCTATAACATATCATTGACTTACACATCCTTTCTGTAATTATGAATAATCTGATCCCAAAACATAAATTCAGCAACCTCAAGTGATAAAGCCTGGTTTCTTGCCTCAAGAAATCAGACAATTTGGCACAGATAATTATGTAACATTTTAATTTTTTAAAAATCTCCATATTGAAAATTCTGTAAGCTCCTTTTAGAACCTAATTCCCTTTACAATTCAGAAGTTGTCTTTTATATAATACCTACTTTTCTTATTGTACCATTACTATATACATCTCTTGTCCCAGTCTCCTTGAAATAATTATTTATCAACTAAGGCCTTCTATTAACAGCTTTATCTTCTCTAACTTTATACTTTTCTCAGAGGTTTTATTTTTCATTTTTTTTTGCTTATATTCATTACTTTCATCTGAAAAGAATACAGATTCTCTAATTTTATATTTTAAAAGGCTACTATCTACATGTCTCAAACTAATAAGTGAATAGTGGTTATTATATGGCCAAGCTAAATCATTTACTATTGCTTTTTACAATGGTTTGCTTAGCATCATAGAGATACCACACTTCATATCCCTCCCTCGAAAAACAGTAATCCATTTTACCCAGAATTATGTAATCTGAATTATTTAATAGTACAAGACAGCTTAAAGACTTTTCTGAATGAGAACACCGGGGTTGGATTTTGAAGAGGAAATTAAGTTATGGAGTGGATGACGGGTGTAAAATCTCAGATTCTCCTAAGTGAGAAGTAAACTATTATTGGGCTTAAATATTTTTTCTCTAATCCAACAGGGGTTCTTTGCAGAAATAAGCTGGTAGTTTGTAGACAAAACAAAATCTGTATTACTCACATGAAGCATCCTATAGAATTTTAAGGTAAAACAGAATATTCTTGTCTTTTAATATTTAGTGCTAAAATAAACATTTTATAGATCCTTTGGATGAAAAAAATTACCATTTATTCTACCAGGAGGCAGTAGAACACAATGGTAAGAAACAGCCCTTGGCATCAGATATGTCTGGGTGTGAGGAACAGTTCTTCTATTGTGAGGCAACTTACAGGCACACCTCAGAGGTATTGCAGGTTCAATTTCAGACCACTACAATAAAGCAAATGTCACAATAAAGTGAGTCACTCAAACTTTTTGGTTTCCCCTGTGCATATAAAAGTTGTGTTTACACTATACTGTAGTTTATCAAATGTGCAAGAGCAGTATATCTAACAAACTTACCTTAATTTAAGAAAAACACTTTGTTAAAAAATGCTATCATCTGAGCCTTCAGCAAGTTGTAATTTTTTTGATGGTAAAGGTTTTTTTTTTTTTTTTTTTTCTGGAAGTGAGCATAGCTTTATTGTTTCTTTACTATTACATAGAAAATTTGCAGAAATTTTAGAAACTTCAAATAATACAAGAAAAATTTTTTTAAAAAAAGAAGCCTTCAACTCATCCAAATTTCCATCAGCCCTAAATTACTAGACACTTTCTATTTTATTTTAATTTAATTTTTTAAATTATTTTTATTTCAGCATATTACAGGGGTACAAATGTTTAGGTTACATATATTGCCTTTGCCCCATCTAAATCAGAGCTTTAAGCGTGTCCATCCCCAGAGGGTGCACACTGCACCCATTAGGAGTGAATATACCCATCCCCTCCGCCCCTCTCCCACCTGCCTGACACTTGGTAAACGTTAATACTGTATGTGCACTTAAGTGTTGATCAGTTAATACCAATTCGTAGAGGTTCTTGCCTCGATTTTTAAAATTTTTTTAAAAAAAGTAACACACTTTATAGTCCTAGTAGAATTCAGACATGGAAATCCACTTTTACAAACTGTTCAAATGCAAGGTACTTAGTACAAAACTTTGCATCAGAGACTTTTTAATGTTTGATCAAATTTAAATACAATTCCCCCAATAGTTAAATACATTTGCCCTAATGTTAACTCCATCCCACCCTCAATTTTTTTTTTATTTCAGCATATTACGGTGGTACAAATGTTTAGGTTACATATATTGCCTTTGCCCCACCTGAGTGAGAGTTTCAAGCGTGTCCATCCCCCAGACGGTGCACAGCTCACCCCTTAGGTATGTATATACCCATCCCCTCCTCCCCGCTCCCATCTGCCCTTGCCTCGATGTTGCCGGCTGCTGACTGATCAGGGTAGAGGTTGCTGAAGTTTGGGGTGCTGTGGCAAATTCTTAAACCAAGACAAAAATAAAGTTTGCCGCATCAATTGACTCTTCCTTTCATGAAAGATTTCTCTGTAGCAGGTAATGTTATTTGATAGCATTTTACCCAGGGTAGAATTGACTTTCAAAATTGAAGTCAATCATCTCAGAATCTGCCACAGCTTTATTAACTAAGTTTATGGAATGTTCCAAATCCTTTGTTGTCATTTCAACAATGTTTACAGCATCTTCAGCAGGAATAGATTCCATCTCAGGAAAACACTTTCTTTTCTCATCCATACGAAGCAACTCCTCATCCATTCACGTTTTATCATGAGATTGTAACAATTTCATCACATCTTCAGGCACCACTTCTAATTTAGTTCTCTTTCTATTTCCACCACAACTACAGTGATTTCCTCTACTGAAGTCCTGAATCCTCAAAGTCATTCGTGAGGATTGGAATCATCTTCTTTCAAATTCCTGTTAATGATGACATTTTGACCTCCTCCCATGAACACAAATGTTCTTAATAGCATCTAGAATGGTGAATCCTTTTGAGAAGGCTTTCCATTTGTTTTTACTAAATCCATCAGAGGAATCTATGGCCCTATAGCCTTACAATATGTATTTCTTAAATAATAAGACTTGAACATCCCAATTACTCCTTGATCCATGGGCTGCAGAACGGATACTGTGTTAGCAGGCATGAAAACAACATTCACCTCCTTGTACATCTCCGTTAGAGCTCTCGAGTGACCAGATGCACTGTCAATGAACAACAGAAAGGGGTATTTGGAAAGGGATCTTTCTTTTTTTCTTCTGAGCAGTAGGTCTCAATAGTGGGCTTAAAATAGTCAGAAAACCATGCTGTAAACACATATGATGTCATCCAGGCTTTGTTGTTCCCTTTATTAGAGCACAGGCAGAGTATATTTAGCATAATTTTTAAGGGTCCTAGGATTTGGGAAATGGTAAATGAGCACTGCCTTCAACTAAAGTCACCAGCTGCCTTAGCCCCTAGCAAGAGAGTGAGCCTGTCCTTTGAAGCTTTGAAGCCAAGCACTGACCTCTCCTTTCTAGCTCTGGAAGTCCTAGATGGCATCTTCTTCCAATTTCTATTTTCATCCCCGTCGAAAATTTATTGTTTACTGTAGCCACCTTCTTCAATTATCTTAGCTAGCTGTTTTAGATAACTTGCTGCAGCTTCTACACCAGTACTTGCTGCTTCACTTTGCACTTTTATGTTACGGAAAACAGTTTCTTTCCTTCAACCTCATGAACCAACCTCTCTATATTCAAATTTTTCTTCTGCAGCCTCCTCACTTTTCTCAGCTTTCACAGAATTGAAGAGAAGTCAGGCCTTGCTCTGGATTGGGCTTTGACTTAAGGGAATGTTGTGGTTGGTTTTATCTGCTATCCAAACCACTCAAAGTTTCTCCAGATCAGTAATGGTTGTTTTACTTTATTATTATTTGTGTGTTCCCTGGAGCAGCACTTTTAATTTCCCTCAAGAACTTTTCCTTTGCATTCACAACTTAGCTGACAGCTGGGTGCAAGATAACCAGCTTTTAGTCTATCTCAGCTTTCAACATACCTTCCTCATTAAGCTTAATCATTTCTAGGCTTTGGTTTAGAGTGAGAGACTTGTGACTCTTTCGCTCGAACACTTAGAGGCCATTTCGGGCTATTAATTGGCCTGATTTCAATATTGTCGTGACTTGGAGAACAGGGAGGCCTGAGAAAAGGGAGAAAGGTGGGGCAATGGCTAGTTGGTGGAGTAGTCAGAACACAGACATTTATCAATTAAGTTCATCATCTTATATAGACACAGTTCATGGTGTCACAAAACAACTAAAATAGTAACACCAAAGATCACTGGTCATAGATTACCATAACAGATATAATAATAGCAAAAAGTTTGAAATATTGCAAGAATATCCAAATATGACACAGACACATAAAGTGAACACATGCTGTTGGAAAAATGGTACTGATAGACTTCTTTGATGCAGGGTGAAACAAACCTTCAATCTGTAAAACACACGATTTCTGCAGATTGCAAAGTGAAGTGCAATACGAGATAGCCTTTACTTCATTTTGTTCATCTCAGTTTCCTCATCTGTTCGGTTGAGATCATTATAATACTTTGTATGGTTTCTGTGAAAAATAAAAGAAAAATGTATTTATAGTGTTTAGCATAATACATGAAATTTAGCAAGCATCATATATTTTGCCATTATATTATATATATAATTAATATCGAATTGTTTAACTTTATGCAGCAGTGGAGAGCTTGATGGCGAATAATTCCCACACACAAAAAACCAGAATTCAACAGTTTTGGACACTGTAGAAGTTATTTGAATAAAGAAAAACAAAAAAAAGAAGGAGGAGATACTTAAAAATCAAATTATATATTATAGTCGATGGCCATCTGTGTAACTTGTTCATAATATTAGTTTATGGAGAAAAATGAATATTTTTTTAGTTATGCTTTGAAACCCGAGGTAGATTATGAAAATCAAGATTAGAGTCAGTTTTCAGGTTACCACCGCTTGACTGTGTACTCTCAGTTAGAGGCGAGATTCCTTGCGTTATTCTTCTGGTATTTGTTGGCTTTGTATCATTTTGCCTCCCTGTCAAAATTCAGTGTTGGCTGCATGAAAGCAACCGGCATTTGTTTCTTCTGGCAAAAAGAAGTGGCAGGGGAGTGACTGGGAACGTTGTTTATAGAATAACTCGGCATTAGTGAACACTTTTGATCTTTAGGCTTTCATCCCAATAAAAACCATAAGGGAAGTTGCAAACAGTAAAAATTATTTACTTTACTGTAAAAGTGGAATGATAACATGATTTTTTTAAAGATGTCTACTTGTGAAGGCAGTACAACTGACACAGCTCTAGGTATATTAATATGCAACACTGGGCATAATTGGTTTGGCTGTTTTTCCTAATCAATATGCAGGGTATTAACTGTAATGGGTAATTTATAAAATGTGAACATAGTTGTACATGTAAATATATACCATGTCAGCAATGTATCAAAATGATCAATCATGTAGGTTTTTATATGGGATTGGTATGGATTGATTAGCTTTATGAATAAATCTGTCACTTATCAGTTGGCATCAACTCAGGGCTCAGGAGGAAGTCTAACATTTCCAACAGTGCATGCATTGTTCCACTAAAACATATATGATCGTTAAAAGAAAAAAATGAATAAAATACTTTTAGAAATCTGAGAAATCTTCTGCTCAAGTTTAACTACAAACATCCCAGTTTTTTATGCCTGAGGTAACTTGCTTCCATAGACTTTTTTTAATGCATTGAAGGAGAATTGCTTTTCTCCTTAAGAAATTAAACCCACAAGTACACACACACACACACACACACACACACACTAAATAGCACAATGGCTTCTTAGAGTTTGATATATACTTTTAGTTTCTTCGTTTAAAAACATCCAATGTACCTAATTCACAGCAAGGAGTCTTTGCTTAAGTTAACATTAATTGAATTTTCCTTTTATTTAATTGTTAGAGGTGTGATCATGACGTTGCAGTGATAGTACTGGTGGGTATTTATCATATGTGAATTAATTCCATCCTTAAATCTGAGCAAATGAAGAATTCATTATACAGGGTCTGAAATTGTTATCATGTATCTATAGAATTCAAATTGTGGCTGATGTTATTCAAAATAAATTAGATGGCTTTCTCTGATATGTTTATTCAAAAGGTTCAGTGTTTAAAATATATACAACTAAATTAAACAGCAAAAAATGTAGCTCCAAAATATGAGGTCTCTCATATTATTTGATATTTAATTTTGGCATTTTTCATCTTTTATTTTTAATAAAATTTTGATAGTTTAGCATTTTTTAACTTTTCCTTTTAGCTTATTTTCTTATTAGCACTATAATCAAAAGCATTTCCCAAAAAAACCTTGCCCTTGAATTTGTGAATCATATTCACAATGTTGTATCACTATCACCACTCTCTAGTTCCATACCTTTTTCGTTGCCCTAAATAAAAACTCTGTAACCATTAAGCAAACCCCCTGGTCACCCCTCCCTCTACACCCTGGTAACCTTCAATTTACTTTTGATCTCTAAGAATTTTCCTATTGTAGAAACTTCATGTAAGTGGAATCATACGTTATTTACTTTTTTGAGTCTTATTAATTTCACATGGGGTAATGTTTTTAAGTTTCATCCATGTATCAGGACTTCATTCCTTCTTATGGCTGAATAATAGTCCATCATATGTATATGCCACATTTTTTATCCAGTCATCTGTTGATGGACACTGGATTGTTTCCACTTTTTTGGCTATTGTGAATAATGCCGCAATGAACATTGGCATATAAGTATCTTGTTTCTATTCTTTGGAGTATATGCCTAAAAGTGGAATTGTCTGGACATATGATAATTACATCTCTAGCTTTTTGAGGAAGAACAAACTGTCCTACAGTGGCTGCACCATTTTACATTCCCACCAGCAATGTACGAATATTTTGATTTCTTCACATACTTGCCAACACTTACTTTCTGTTTTTCAAATTATAGTCATCCTAATGAGGGTGAAGTATCTCACTGTGCTTTCGATTTTTGATTTGACTTTCCCTAATGACTGGTGATTTTAAGCATATTTTTATGTGTTTATTGTCCATTTGTATATCTTCTTTAGATAAATATCTATTCAAATCCTTTGCCAACTTTTTAATCGGGGTATTTTGTTGTTGTTGAGTTGTAGGTGTTCTTTATACATTATGGATATTAAAATATTATCAGATATTAGATTTACATTTTCTTCCATTCCATAGGCTGTGTTTTTACTTTCTTAATAATGTCTTTGATAGATAAAACTTTTCAATTGTGATAAATTTCAATTTTTTTGTTGTTGTCTGAGAGTTTGATGTCAGATCTAAGAATCTGTTGCCAATCCCAAGGTTACAAAGATATACCCCTATATTTTTTTTTTGGTAAGAGTTTTATAGTATTAGCTTTTATATTTAGGTCACTAATCCATTTTGAGTTAACTTTTTTTTATTGTGTAGGGTAGGGGTCCAATATCATTTTATTACATGTGGAAATTCAGTTTTTCCTGCATCATGTGTTGAAGAGACTATTTTTTCCTCATTGAACGGACTTGGCATCTCTGTCAAAAATCCATTGACCATGTATATGAGGGTTTATGTTTGGACTCACAATTCTATTCCATTGGTCTGTATGTCTAACATATGTTAATGTCACTTTGTCTCGATTATTTCAGCTTTGTAGTATGGTTTTCAATCAGGAAGGATGAGTTCTCCAAATTCTTTCCTCTTTTGAAAGATTATTTTGGCTCTTTGGGACCTCATATGAACTTGAGAATCAGCTTTGCTGCGTCCTCAAATGCATAAAAAGGCTTTTAGAATTTTGATAGGGATTACACTGAATCCGTAGATTGCTTTAAGTCATAGTGACATCTTAACAGTATTAAGTCTTACAACCAGAAACAAGGGTTTTCTTTTCACTTATATACATCTTCGTTTTCAGTGTACAAGTGTTTTACCTCCTTGGTTAATTTTTTTCTAAGTATTTTATTCATTGTGATACTATTGTAAATAGAATTGTTCTCTTAATTTTCTTTTTGAATTGTTCATTGGAAGTGTATACAGATACAATTTATTCAATGTAATGCACCATATAAGTAGAACAAAGGAAAAAATCCACATGATTATTTCAGTTAACACAGAAAAGGCATTTTAATCACCATTTTCTGATTTTAAAAAACTCAAAAAAGTAGAAAAAGAAGGTAACTTCCTAAATATGAAAAAGGCAATTTATAAGTAGTCTACAGCTATCACTATACTCAATGGTGTGAGATTGAAAGCTTTCCTTCTAAGATCAAGAACAAGAACATCATTAGGCCCACTTTCATCACTGTTATTCAACATTATACTGGAAGTTCTAGTTGTGGCAATTATATAAGAAAAGAAACAAAAGGCATCTAAATAGAAAGGAAGAAAAACTCTCTGATTTGCAGATAATATGATCCTATGGGTAGAAAAATCCTAAATAATCCACAAGAGAGCTACTAGAACTAGTAAATAAATTCAGCAAACTTTTAGGGTACAAGATCAGTATAAAAAATCCATTGTGTTTCTATACATTAGTAATGAATAATATGAAAAGAAAACAGATTTTTATGTTTATACAATAGTTGTTTTATAAATTCAAATTTTGAATAGTTCCAAATCTTCCCAAGATTCACCATCTCAGAACCCCTCCAAATAATTCATTCTGTATTTTTCTAGTAAGTGCTAAGTAACCTTCTAAAATTTAATGCACTAATTTTTGTGAAATAAAGTATTCTTTATCATATAGAAAAATGACAATTCAATTATGACTCCTATTTTAAATACTGGTCTTTCAAAGCTTATATTACAAAAAATATTATTGCGTTTTAAGCAATCCTTACTATGTAGGACTGGTTTTGTTGTTGTGACTTGGTGTTCTATAACTCAGGCTAATAAGAACCCTAAGACATTCTGTTAGAGTCAGAAGAGTCCCTTGTTCAATTTTTGTTGAAACAAGGTTGGAATTCACTATGAAAACTGATGAGCATTTATAGCAAGGCCACTGAGGATAGATCAAAATAATTTTGTAATCTTTCCTTTAGCTCTGATTGTGGTGAGACACAATTCATAATGAATAATACATTTTAAATAAAAGCAAACATTGTTCTTACTTGAAAACCCTAATATTCTTAAATCTCGGTGCTCTATAAAATTTCTCCAGGTTATCATCTCTTATTTAGCATTCTCACTACTTCCACATCGACCCCTTTTCCCATAATTCCAAACTGCTTGTATGTAAATATTTGGATTAGATTTGTTTTTAGGAATGCTTCAACCTGAAAGGATATAATGGATTCAGTTAACAAAATGACAGGTGTGTGTTTGGGGATATAGAAGATGCAAAGATGGTGCAATATTTTTAGTCAAAACTTTCTTCAGTGTAATATAAATACCAGTACTCTTTATGAAAATATTAAAAAATGTCAAAAATGTGCAATTCTTGCACACTGAAAACTGCAAACTGCAAAGCATTGCTGAGAGGAAATAAAGTAGCTCTAACTAAATGAAGAGATGTAATATGCACATATTCTAGAAGATTCAATGTTAAGAAGCCATTTTTCCTCAATTAATCTGTACATTCAGTAGAATCCAAATCAAACTTCCTGCAAGCTTTTATAAAAATTAACAAGCAGATTATACAATTAATACAGAACTGCAAAGGACCTAGAATAGCCAAAAACAACCTTTAAAAAGAATTAAGTTGGAGGATTTACAATACCTAACTTAAAGACTTAGTAGAAAGAAATGGTAATCAAGACCACATGGTACTGGTGTAAGACAGACAAACAGATAACAGGAACAGAGTGAAGAATACAGAACCTATATTAAAACCTCAATAGATTTTTAACAAAGGTACAAAGGCAATTCAATGGATTAAAAAAATAGTACTTTCAACAAATCGTCCTGGAACAATTGGATATACATATAATCTCTAATTCATACCTTGCATTATGTTCAAAAATTAACTCAAAATTTATCATAGATCTAAATATAAAAACAAAAACTATAAAACTCCCAGAAGAAAACACAGGACAAAATCTTAGTAAGCTTGAGTTAGGGACAGACTTCTTAGATACGACAACAAAAGCATAACCCATAAAATAAAAAAATTACAAATGAACTTCATCAAAATTAAGAACATTTGTCTTCAAAAGAAAGACCAGGATGGTGAAACTAACCTTCACTTTCTCGGTTCTGGTGATGTTTCATGAGAGTACACACATGTTAAAGTATACATTATCAAATTGTACACTTTGAACATGTACACTTTATATCAAATATATTAATACATATTTTTAAGACTCTATTTCCCATCTTCCCAAATCTAAAATCACATTTTCTGAAAATGTTATTTTATTAAGAACAATAAACAATTTAATGTTAGAAAAGCTTACATACATTCAGCATGTATTTATTTAGCACCTGTGATATACAAGATGCAATTCTAGGTCCTGGGGATGCATTAATGAACAAAATAATGTTTCTCTTTTGGAATTATATTCTGATAGGACAGATTGACAATAAAGAAAGAAAAAATATATAATTCCAGGTGGCAGTAAATGCTATGAACAAATTAAGGCCGTACAAAGAGGTAAAGGTGATGGGAATGAGATTGCTATATTTTAGGAAAAGAGATCAAAGAAAGACTCTGTCAAGAGGGGACATTTTAGCAGAGATCACTAATGAAGTTACCATTTCATGTGAGCAGAGATCACAAATAAAGAAACAGAGGAGAGGCTTCTGGACAGGAGAATCCCTAGATACCAACACCTAAAATAAGAAAAAGTTTATTGTGTTAGAGGAAGAACGAGGGGCCAGTGTGGATGAAACAAGTAATCAAAGGGGAAAACTGGGGGAAGGAGATCAGGGCAAAGAAGTAGTCAGATTTTCATCATGCAGGCTTTGCAGACCTTTGGATTTTTTTCTACATGTGATCTGAAACCAGTGGAGTGCAATGAGCAGGAAAGTCACATAAATCATATTTGTATGTGTCAAAAATTATTGTGGCAGGAGTGTTGAGAATGGACTATATGAGGGCAGTAGAAAACAATGGTGGTGGCCAAGACTCCAGTGGTTGAGGGGAGAAAGGGGTCAGGTTTGGGGCATCATTTGAAGACAGAGCCAAAATATTGTACTGTCAAATTCAATGTGAAATGTGAGAGGTCATGGATAATGCCAAGGTTTGGGGACTGAGTCACTGTCAAATGGCAGTTTCCATTTTCTGAAATGGAGACACAGGGGAAGAACAATTTTGGGAATGGAAATCAAGAGTTTGGCTTTGCATTTGTCAAATTTCGGATAACTATTAAACATCCAGGTGGAGATGGTGAATAAACAGTGGGAAATAAAACTCTAGAGTCTCAGGGAAAGATCAGAGCTGGAAATATAATTTGGGAGTCATGAGCACATGAAGGATATTTAAAGCCATGGGACTAGATGAGTTCAAGTAGTCAATTAATGTTTATAGAGAAGGCCAAAGTCTTAATGGTGAAATGTATCCAAATTGCTTGTATTTGAGAGGAACATATTTTCTCACTGTGTCTGTTATATAGAATTTTTCATTCTGTTTTATTCTGTTATGGTGCTATAGCCATAAAAGTAAAGTTACGATAGGAAGGGCTATTGGACAGGCTATGGAACTCAGGCATCTAACCCTGGATCTGCTTGTAATTAACTCACGGACTTGAGCTGTATGATTTGGGCTTCAGTTGCATCAGCTGTAAGTTAAAGCAATGGAGCTTGTTGACTGTTAGAGCAGGAGGAATAAAAGAAAAGAGTAACACTAACATTAAGGTTTTTAGATTTGTTGGTTGCCTCGCCAGGAAGCTACTAGTTTAGGTAGGATTTAGATATATTGAATATTACCTGTGTCATCTGTAATGACCTGTAAATCTTTTAGAGCTGTTCTTACATAGGAATGGCGTTTTAATTTTCTGCTTGATTTTCACTTACATTTATTGTTCTCTAACATAAGGATGGTTTAGATTCAAAAACTAGAGGCTCTCTGAAAGTATCTTAAGCAGAAAAGAGAATGTATTGGAAGTTTCCAGGGTATCTTGCAGAACACCAGGCCTCCTGAGGGACAGAACCAGGAAATGGAAGACTAATTCTGCATCCTGGTTTTCTCTTCTTTACACGTTGGCTGTCCTGACTCTACCAATATGGTGCCTTGAATCCCTGAATTATGTAAACTCCACGTCCACTTTCTACAAATAATTGATCCGATCTCTCTATGTCCCAATTTCAACTTCCTGGGTGAGAGAGCCTGATTTGCTTTGCCTCGCCTCTGCAGTGATGTTCTGTCGATCACTTGCCCATCCTTGGTCTAGTTAGCTATGACCAAAAAGGGATTGGTTCATGTGGTGCATGTTTGAAGCATTCTATCCTTAAGGTTGTGAGCTTCAGATGATAGCTCATAAAAGAAGAATGAGCTAACCCTAAAGGGATCTAGAGTAAAAAGAATTTAAAAATTTTAAATGAACTGTCCTTAGTTATCACATTTCTTTTTAATTATTTCGACCCATTCTTCCACCCACCTCTACTACCCTTACACATACATAAATATTCAGAGGCTGTTATTATATAGCAGTAAATACAAAAGTAACATAAATCTATGATTTCTATTTTCTAGAATGCTAAAATATCAATGTTCTTTCAAATATTTTGATGTGGGCCTATAATTTTTTTGATTTTTCAAGTTTTTCATCAATATCATATATGAAGTAAAATCACTAAGGATGCATTTTAATTCTTGTTCCACCACAAGCACAAATACTACAAATTCCCCAAAGGACTTAAAGTACATTTTGAGTGCTACATTCAGTATTCTTTAAAAATCCCTTCTTAGCATTCGGATGAATTTCTAACAAATTATATCTTTCTATCAATATTGCATAAGTAGAAGACATTAATATTTCTTAGGAGCCAGGCATGGTGGCTCACGCCTGTAATCCCAGTACTTTCTGAGACCGAGGCAAGAGGATTGCTGAAGGCTAGGAGTTTGAGACCAGCCTGGGCAATATTGCATGTCTCCATCTCTACAAAAAATAAAAGAAAATTTAGCCAGGCATGGTAGTGCACACTTAAGTCCTAGCTCGTTGAAAGGCTGAAGGTGGAGGATCCCAGGAGCTCAGGAGTTCAAGGCTGCAGTGAACTATGATCATGCCACTGAACTCCAGCCTGGGCAACAGGGTGAGACCTTGTCTTTAAAAAAAATAAAAAATAAAAAAATAAAACACTTCTTAGAAAGGAATTAATTACCACTTTATGGCTTTTAATTTTTTTTCTGTAATAACATGGAGGTCTCGAACTTATAAGACTAGAAAAATTAATGCAAGGAAAATCCTTTTATGTCTTAGAAATGTACTTAAAATGCATGCCAATTTCACAGTGATAATAAATTATTATCCTTCTAATACTATAACGGATATTGTACATTAGAGTTAGTTTTAAAGAACTCCTAGTTGATGGCTTTGGAGAATTTAAATATATAACCTGGTGAAAATCCAACCTTATGGACTTTACACAGAAAGTGATCTTTGTGAAAACCAAATTTTGTTACCAGCTAGTCTTACTTATTATAGACTCCAAAGCTTCACTAGAGTCAATTTCTCCTCCTAAAGTTCTATCTCCTCTTTTTGATGTAATCTTTTTCTTCCTCCTACTTTCCTCATAGTAGAAATGTCCAAAGACTTAGTCCTTTTAACTCTGCCTAAAGGTTCTGCTCATTCTTAGCACTCAATAACCACCATTCATTTATTTATTTACCCAAAAAGAATTAGTAAGCATCTATTCTTTCATAAGGTGCTGTCTGACATGCATTGAAATTTGAAAGAAAAAAAATTAGCTACTGTCATTGTCTTCTAGGATCTTAAAACTTAGGTACAATAAAACCTTTACATAAGTAAATATAACCAAAAATAAAAAGATACATGCTGTAATAGAGTGTAGTCAATGCTGTGGGATTTCAAGAGAAAGGAATTTTTCTGAAATTATGCTACCCTAACATAACTGAAAGTTTGTCTATTTGACAATCCTTCAATCATCATTAACAGATTACTGATTATACTCTTTGCAGAGCCTTTTTTCAATCTACTCCCAAACTTTTTAATAATAATAATATCAGCTAGCAATTATTGGTATTCACTAAATGCCAAGCAATGTTCTAAACAATTATGTATAGTAACTTATTTAATCCTTACAACTTCCCTACTAAGTGAATATTGCTATTTTTCCTATTTCGCAGATAATAAAACTAAGGTACAAAGAGTTATGTCCTGGACTATATAACTGATGAATGACAGAATCAGGATTGTGCCTCTGTTTAGATGACAACAAAGCCCAAGCTCTTAACCAATAGACTACACTGTTTGCAGCCCCCAAATTCATCTCTACCAATTTTATTTTCTATGGAGAAACTGGCTTCATAGTTTCCTGTAAAGATTTAAATCATCTGAAAAGAGCTCCCTTGACCTCAGACCTTTCATCTCAACATCTGTCTGTATCATTACCCCACCTCTCTCTAAATGAACTGTTTTTTGTATCTTTGTCCCCATTTCTACTTTGGCTTTTTTGTCACTCAACTCCTCCCCCAATGAAACTTTTCACAACTTCCAAGTGTGTTAATAATTCTTTCTTCTCAACTCTCCTAGCACTGTCCCACATTATTTACTATTTTGTTTATAACTTGCCCTCATTGCATTATATAGTCTTTGAAGAAACGAATAACTAAAAATTATTGACAAATGTCTCTCTCTCTGTGTCATCTAGGACAGCACTGGGTAGGAAAGAAATAAATATGGACTTATAGCTTTAAAAATATAAAACCTTTAATTATCTTTAAAATCATATGATTTAAGACTATGAAATGTTGACTTTGAGAAGTCAGGTGGTTCATACATATTTTTTCAGATGACCCATATTTAACAATTCTAATATTTAGTTCTTCTTTTGTCAGGAAATTCTTCCTCCATCATCTACCCTGAGTGACATACATTGATTGATGATTAAGACTGAGTACAGTGAAGCTTTTTGTTCACGTCGCCTTCTATGTTTCAAGGCTGTGTCTGCAAGAAGCCTACTCAAATAGTTAAAATATCAGCATCAATCAAACTATTTGATTTACTGCATAGCATTTTTGACTATATTTGATCTTTAAAAACTTAATTAAAATTGTTATAGTAGTTATCCAATTTTAGAAACTCTTCCACTCTTCATTGATGCTTCTTTGGAAATTTTATTTTCTAAGCCAACACATTTATTTCTTCTTGGGACCCTCTTCAAGACATAAATGCACATTACTAAAGGTCTGAGAAATGGCTAAAATTGACCAAAAAAAGCAAACGTTTTTGGTATGTCTTAATCCCACTTGAGTCTTCCAAACCATGTTAGTTAATCGTAAGACACTGAGAAGAACAAGGTTTTCATGGAAAAGAATATTTTGGGACTGTTAGTTGTCTCATATTTAAAAATTCTGAATGGAAAAAAAAATCTTACAGAGCAGAACATTTTAGTTAGAAACTAGCATTTGTACAAAATGTTCCACCCAGGTAAAGGACATTTTGCCTAAGTTGCTTTTTGTTTTTCTTTTCATATTTTGAAGTTTATTCAGAACTCTTCAGTTGCTTATGTCACATGCTTCATAAACAATTCTTTAGCTGATGGTTAAAATCAAATACCTTTAATCTGACTAAAAAGAGACTAGGAAACAGTGCTCTCCTTGTGGCTATCGCCTTCTTCTCCAGGGAACGAGTTGTCCCTTATTAGTGAAGAAAGCTGAAAAAGATGAAGATGGATAATCAGACTGTTGGAAGTAGGGCTTAACAGCTGCTACAAAGTAAACAAACTGCAGATACTGCAAGGGTACGGGTTTCCAGTCCATTTCCTTTTTTGCAAACTGTCTGGCTTCTGTGTTCTTTATTCAGATGGGCTCATACCTGGCAGAGAAGTTTTTTGGCTGTATTTTCGTGAAAGATCTGTAGGAAATGAATTGAGAAACTTGACAGGAACAGCTTGAGGTATTTGATGAATAATAGAGAACCTCCACTATTCAAGTGTCTGACTAGAACAGAATGAGAAGTATTAGGAACTTGGAAAAAAGGAAAGATTGATTTAAAAATAATACCCTGCTCTAACCCACTGGCAAATGCAGTTCTTTCTAAAGCCCTGTAGACAGATCACATAAGGAAAGAGTTTAAATTAGATTTCCATGGACTTACTCGGACTGTCTTCCCTGTTTGTTACTTGCTGCTTGCTTCATCCCATCAAAAATAAAAATATAAAAGGGAAACCAAAACCTTGTACAGAAAATGCCAGTGTTTAAAGGGTATGTTTCCGATGTATGTGAGGTGCTATTCATTTTTGCATTCTCACCCTATGAAAAGTTATTTAGTTAACTCCTTCAGGACTCTTAGTTTCATTTCCCATTGACTAGAAAATTCATAAGGAATGAGTCTTATTTAACAACCCTGTGATAGAGTAGCAAAGGTCTTAAAAAATACGTGATGCTTTCTTCTCATTTATATATAGAAAATATCTAGCACATGCTTAGAATGACTTGACTTAAATTACTTTTATACAGTTTTCTATATGTGGACTTCATAAGCACTGAAAGAATTTTTAAAATCCAACACACAGTCAAAATTAATGTAGAGGCTAATCCTAAAGAATAAAAGGAAAATAAGTTTGGGCTAACTTCACTGAACTTCAGTTCTCTCATTGATAAAACGCAACTGTTTGACTAGATGAACAATAAGACCTCTTTCAGCTCTGATAGTCTGCATGTACCTAAATTACTTTCTGAGGATAAAGTTTTCTTTTAATCATCCACTGATTTTTTTTCACTTAAGTCGTATGTTTCTAGTTCTCGTTGGGAGTTAGAGGACACGTATTATCATTCCAGAGTTATCCCCCTGGGATAGGTATGTGTGGCAAAGAAAACAAAGATTTAAGAAAATTCAGGACAGGAAGTACAGTATTATTTATCACTTTATTTGTTGTAGGTAAGGGAGGATTCTTTTAGCTTATAAATTTCGGGACTATTTATGCTTAAATTCAGTGGACACTTTCACTTCTTATTTTACTTCAACTCTGAGCAACTTTCAACATGACTGACTCCTCCCTCATTATAAAAAAGTTTTTTTCTGATACCAGCCTCTTAGCCTTTCTACTCTCTCTCTCCACTATTCCTCCTAACCTCCAGTGCATGCTCATACTCCACACTTTGTTGCTCTATCCCAAGCCACCTTCTCTTTTCTGCTTCCTCTCTTGAACATCTCATCTATACATGGTTTCAATCATTGTATACCACTGTAGGCCCAAATTGATATCACCAACCGAATCTCTCTCTAAAGAGACAAACCAGTATATCCAACCGCCCAGTGCACATCTCTTTTTAATTGTTTCAGAGCCACAAAACACAGTATGCGTAAAACTAAACTCATGTCCCATCCCACTGCAGCCTGTTTCTTGTCTCATGTTTCTTTGTTAGTGAATTTCATCAACGGTCATTTAGTCCCAAAGTCCATCATCAAAGACATGAACTTCCCCTTCAACTTCACATTCAAGCAATCACCACATACAGTCAATTTTACCTTTGGAAACAAGTCTCAAACCTACCAGTTTTTTTCCCCATATCCACTGTCATCCCTAAGTCTAGACAACCATCATCTCTGAATAGCATCTTGATCCCAGTCCTTCACTTTTGAAGCCTCACTCTTCATCCCTCAGTCTATCAAAATGCAAATTTGAACATATTACTCTTACTTAAACTCATTTAGTTGTCTCCCATTAACAGTAAGATAAATCTGAACTGTTAACAGAGTTCACAAAGCCCTTCATTATCTGACCCTCTGGCCTCTATCCCTCCTCTCTTCCCGTCTGAAACTTAACGCTACTCTGAATTTCTTTCAGTTCCCTTATACATCATCACTCTCAGTTCTCTAGAGGCTTTTCTGTAGGCTCTTCCTTCTGCCTGGAAAACATATTTTCCTCTTTTTCAATTCTCAGCTGAGGCAGAAAATAAGTATCCTAATGTATTTTGAGTAATTTCTATACACATTCTATGCACATAAAGCCTTATTCTAAACATTTTACATGCTATTAACTTCTTTCATTCTCGTAATTTACACACACACACACACACACACACACACACACACACACAAGGGCTGTCAGGAAACTATCCAGCCATTATTAATATAACAAGAACAGTTACATGGCTGGACACTTTCTGGACAGCCCTCATATACATGCTCATACAATATTTATATATACATATTATGTATATACAAATATATACAAAACATAATCTATTATGAGCTGGGGATTTGTTTGTATTTACCTTCAAAGAATGCCCATAAATATAAGGAAAGAAAACACGGGAAAGAATAAACTGATATTTCTGGGTACGCACCCTTAGGAAGGCACACAATTATCAGAAAGGTATTATCCTGGTATGTATTACAGAATTAGCGAAACAATCACTATGTGACTTTGGACAAGTTATTTAGCCTCTTGATTTTTTTTCTTTTTTGCAAAATATGACTAATTCCCTCAAAGAATTATTACAGGGTTAAATAAGTTAAATGTAGATAACACATAGGAAAGTTATCTGCCAAATTGTTACTATGCACATATTTTCTCAAAGTAAAATATATATAATAAGTAAACTGACTATCATGGGTAATATTTTTTTAGCACTGAGTACATGGCAGTCGCTGGGTGAAAAGATGTTTTATACATTCACTCACTCACTCCTCACAGCAGCTCTCTGAGGCAGAGACTGCTATTGTTCCTATTTTATAGGGGAGGAAATTGAAATGAAGAGAAGTTAGTAGGAGGTGGAACTCCTGACTCAACCCCAGAAAGTCTGACTTGGAATTTACTGTACTCTACATTCTTGATTATAAAATATCTTCACCTTATTATTGGTAAATGACCAGGATATTTGTGGTCAATATGAAGTCCAAGACAAAGAACAGGCAGCTCAGTAGAAACTGAAGTACCTAAAACCCTAAAGTGATTTTACATTTACCACCAACTCGTAAGCATTGATTAAGACAGTGTGAGTGAGGTGAGGATTTTAAAAGACGTCTCTGTTGTTCCCTGAGGCAATAGCATCAGCTACTCATATAAAATACCTGTATTTTCACCAGAAGAGGAGAAATAAATTAATATCAAATACTTGAAAATCTTTATTGTCCTTGAACTTTCCAAAAAAAAGCAGATACATCCTATGGAAACAGAAATGTCAAAGGCCATGATCTTACAGATCATATCATGGATTTTGTCATACTGGAAACTATTCAGCAGACAGTCAAAATCCAGATGATGATCTGTTTTTTCATTAAAAAGTATTACTTGGAGGAAAACTGAGTTCTTAGTCGTAAATGTTTTTTGAGGAAGGGTGAAAAAATCATGAAAGTGCCACAGAAGATACCAATAGATCTCTTGGTATTTTTTCCCACTAACAGGTTAAAAAAAGGTGTCCACATTTAGTAAAAAAACAAAAATGGCCCCCGGATGGAAACAACTGTATATTTTTCACTTTCAAATTAAACTGTCATTTCAAAAATATTGCTGTCACTTTAATTGAGAAGTAAACAATTAAAATATTCTTGTAGTAACAGGTGAACCAGGTGCATAGGAAAAATAGTTGGCCACGACAAACCTCCCTATCATACAGCTGTGCAAATAAAACATTATTTCTAAATGTCAGTATCTGTATAAAATTTTACTTTCTTTCAGTTACAGACATAATGTATAAAAAGTGACTTGGGAAAATACAAAGGACTGTATAAATACCACGTATTAGTGTAATTATTTAGATTAGCTGATTTGCTATAATATAGTTTAATGAAAGCAAGAAAAAATATGCCTAGAGATTTATATTAAAGCTTGAGTGACCAAAGAAAGAAATGATCCCAGAAAGATTTAAATACCATGGAAAGTACTAAGTTCATTATATCTCTTTAGCATTGGTAACAATTAACAATAAGAAAATATGCTAAAACAAAATCATCTTAAAAATATGTGACCATGCTAAAAGTGTCATTGATGTTGAAAAACTCATATTGAAAAGTATTGCGTGCTATGTTTAAATGCTAGTATTGCAGTTATAGAATTTGGAATGAGATCAAATGATAAACTATATAAAGGACTCAATACTGAATTAGAATAATAGTAATAGCACAATATATGAAAGATATATATGTGATAAAATATTCTAAATATTCTATGTTCTCATCATATTAAAACACTACCTAAATACAAATATCCAAGCTTGTTTCTTTCTTCTTTTATATTTCTGTATATGGCAATACCATTTGTCTCAATACCAACTCAATTTCCCTGGACCAGCATCAGGCTTATCCTTCTTCCTTTTTACTTTCATTTTCCTTTGCCATTGATTTTTATTTCTTTGAATTTTTATCTAGCCCTGCAATCCTACCTGTACCACCTACATCACACTCTCATTTGCTCTCATCAGAACTGGTTGGAGATGACCTCCTTAGATTCCTCTTCTTGATGTTGCAATAAAGTTCTTAAATTCTACCTTCTAAAACTTCATGTGCTTCCTCTAAATCTTGTCTTATTTTGTTTTGTTTGTTTGTCCTCTGCTTTCCATTTCTTCTTACCTCCTTTCAGCGATCCACACTGCCTCGTCTCACCAACCTGGTCAATACCAGTCCTCCTTCCTGTAGACAAAACACCATCGTCTTTAGGGAAACAGACATTCTTACCATCCAGCAAAGCTGATCAACATTTTCCGGAGCAGACCTCTCACTCAGGGCCCACCTTTCTAAACTCAACTTTGATGATTTCTGCTTTCTGTGAAGCCATCATTTGCTCTTTCTAGCCCTCGATCATCTCCTGCTGCTCCTCCTCAATCATCTCCAGGTCCAGAGGCATCTTTCTTCTCTTGCTTGCTATAGTTTCATGTGAAGCCCTGTAGACGGGTTACCTAGAATGTAAGCTTCTTAGCATAGGACTCCGTCATTGTCAGTGCCCTGGAACATATAAAGTACTCAAGTATTTGTGTTAAATGAAGGGAGAGTAGGAAATAGGAGATAGAAGAAAGGAAGAGGGCACAAACACTACCATTTCTGGCTCCATGAACCAGTTCCTTTTCTAATACATACATTAATGTATCAGTAAATTGAACATTGTAACTTAAAATCAACATCTTATTTTAACTCCAAATAACAAACATCTTTGATTAATACTTCATATAGTCTAATATATTTTCTAAGAGCACAGTATAAAAAAAAAACAATGAAATTTTCTGAATGTTTTACTGTTGGGAAACTTTTGACTCAGTTCTTGTCCAAGGTGAAGTAAAAAGTTTAAAACTTTTCTTTTGTAAATCCATTAACACAAGTCAGACCGTCTGTATAATTTAGGCATACAATTCTACTTGGGGAACTCGAAAGTCTCCTGGAAAGGGAATTTGAAGTTCTCTTAGTCTCTGTGATTTTTGATCAAATATGCATAGCCCTATTCCTGGGAAGACCCTTTCTCCAGATGTAATCACAGCACGATCAGTGCATCTGAGCTTCCTTCCTTTCTGAGGTTTTAGTTGAAGTCAAAAGACATTAAGAATGAAGACTTTAGACAGTAGGACATTTCATAATTTATGATGCATATACATTTACATTGGATATTTAAGGACACAAAAGATATTCCTGAAATTTTACATGCACCAAAGATTAAAATTAATGCAAATTTACAGATAACCTACATGTAAAAAAAAAAAAAAAGACAAGAGTGGTGTAAAATAATTTTGTAAGTATAAAGCAGTGCAAATGTTATTAATTCAATACAAATTATGGTCACTTTCATGACACCGGTTGACATTTTCCCAAAGTATTAAAGTGCCAAAATAGCCCAAAGTTATGCTGGATATATATCACTATACATGCTGTATAACATGAATTATACACTTACCAAAGTATCATCTGCAGTCTTAACATAGTATGCATATCAAATGCATACTGAACAGAATGCAAGAATGCTATTTACCAAGAATTTTATATATGACTGACTTAATTATATTTTTTAATTATATTCCCTTCTCTGCTTCTTCTCACCATACTCACCTTTTATACTGTGCTTACAGGTATTCTTTCATTGTTCTTTATATGTCCTTGTAAAATGCATATCATTTGAATGTACATGTATATTAATTATGCATAAATGGCACATATATTCCATTCTTTTTTACTCAGTGCTATGTTTTCATACCTATTCATGACACTGTGAATACATAAAATCTATTGATTCTAAAATAGCATAATTTTCTTTGGAATACATTTTTCGTTTTTTATCTATCCATGTTTCAGTGAGGGACATGGAGAATGCTTCCAATATCTAGCCATGACAAATAATGCTCCATTGAATAGTTTTATGCATATTTTTGTAGAAGGCAGAATTCTAAGACAACCCTCAATGACCCATGCCTTTGTAGTATAATCTCTTCCACCAGAGTATGGGCAAGACCTCTGAATATTATGGGATTTCACTCCCATGGTTAGATTTACATTCCCTGGCAAAAGTGAAGGGATTTTGCACAGGTAGTTAAGATCCCAACTGAGTTGGTTTTGAGTTTATCAAAACAGAGACTTTCCTGGGTAGGCCCAATTTAATAGGGTCAATGCTCTTGAAAGAGGAACTTGGTCTTTCCTGAAGAGAAATTCTCTTACTGGCCTTGAAAAATCCAAGTCGCCATGAGTTCTACAGCTGCAAGGAAATGAATTCTGCAAACTACCACATGATCTTGGGAAGGAATCCTGAGTCTTAGATAGGACCACAGCCCCAGACAACATATAAACTTCAGCCTTATGAGACATGAAGCAGAGAACCCAACTAGGACAAACCCAGACTTCTGACCTATACAAAATGTAAGACAATAAATCTGTGTTGTTCAAAGCCATTGAGGTAGTGGTAATTTGTTCCATGACAATAGAGCACTAATATATCCTGTTGGACATGTTTGAGAATCTCCTTTGGGTATATCCAAAGGGAGAGGATTTCTGGGTTATTAGGGACATGACTATCAGGGTCTAAGATTCCTGTATTCCAACATCTCTGCCTACCTTTTAATTTTCACTAGCATCACCAATATAAAATGTATCTCATTGATATGTTGTGTTTCCCTTTGTGCTAGTGAGTTTAGACAACTTTCAATTGCTTGTTTCATGTTCTTATTATTTTGAGTGTCCTCTTTTAGGAGATGATTGTTCATATTTTTTGCCATTTTACCACAAGATTTGCTTATTTTTATTATTGTTCTGTAGGAATTTATTGGATATTCTCATCCTCGTTAGTTCTAGACATTTCGAATATCTTTTCCCTGTCATCTATTAATATTTTCAAGTTCACTTGCTAGACTAAATCCTTACTGTTCATGTCACAAAATTCTTTTTTCTTCAAAGCTTGAAAATTATTATTTTGATAGTGAAGCTTATGATTTGAGCCCATGTCTTTGTAGGTCTAATAAGTCTGTAGTGTCACCCATTTAAAAAACATGTAGAGGGAGAGAAGAAGTCTGCCAGAAGCAGACTAGGAATGACACTGGAGGAATACAAAGAGAAAGGCAAGTAGCATTCACCATCTGACCTTCAAGAATAGGATTTTGCATTCAGAAAACAGCCTTTCAAGCCATAACTTTTGAAACAAGACTTCTAAAAAATATATTTTTGTGGTCACCGCTTAACATATCGGTGGCTAATCCTGGAAGATTTAGACTCGGAATTCTCCCCACACGTAGCAAAAATATCTCAGGACATTATTTATGAAATTGGAAGGAGGCCATGACTTGGAAGAAAAACTCACAACTTCTCAGCCTGAGAAAAATTGGTAAAGAAGGAAGGAGAAACAAAGACAGGGTAGGTCAAACAAGCATTCAAGTTTTCCAATTCTGAGTTGCAAGACAGAGAGGGAGAAACTTTAGCTAAATGAGATAACAATGAGGGTGGCAAAGCACTCTGGCCCCACTTGCAATTTGCAGCTCTGGAAAGAGACTGCATTGTGTGTTCACCCATTCCAACCTGGGTTACTGCTGCGGCAGCAGGCACACTCTGCATCTCCTTTTTACTTTTCTAAAGTCCTCTTGATTCTTTGATGACACAGTTGGAAGCTACAGTAGCTGAGAGCCTTGACTGAGCCAGTGGATACTGCAGCCTTTATACAAAAGCTACAGAACAGACCTTTAGGATTAACACTAACTGGAGTACAGAGCCAGAAATGAGGTGGGGTGGAGTAAAGTGGGGGGTGCCAGGAACCTGAATAAGGAGAGAGAGAGATGAGAGTGCAAGTTCTGCCAACCCTTTCTGGATGGAAGATGTGAGTGAGATACCCAGAGAGCTGCAAGATGCCACACTTGAGGACTTCAACCCTTCCCTTGTTCCCTGAGGACCCCTAAGTCACACACATCTTCAACCATGCAGGCAAGTCACAGAGAAAGAAACAGAGGATGCTCACATCAGGCAGACTGGATAATTCTTATTCAAAAGAAACTGAGCACCACCAAACCAGTCGTTCGAATTAAATGCTAGCTCTCCATCCCACCAGACCAGCTGCTGGAGGCTCAGAGGAAGACAAGGTTGATTACAGACGAAATAAAGAAGCTGCCTTCCTCCCTGCACATCCGCAAGACAATGTGACTTAAACATTCCACCCTATTTTGTGTAAATATTAGGGCACTCCGCGATTGTGACCACTTCAAGTTAAAAAAGTCTTTGTTTTTACTTTGTTATTTTAAATTACCTATTCATACCAATGTCTTTTTTCACAGTGTCAGTTAAATTAATAGTTGAAACTTCCAGATGTTACACCCTATGTTGACATGTTTGCCCAATTATATGCAAAACATCTGTCTAACTGGCTAAATTTTGCACTTTTCCAGTATATATTTGATGTGATATACACTTAATCAAACACCAAGAAACACCACAATATAATTCGATGCAGCTGTAGATCATTTAGTGCCACTATGGATCCCTTGGATCGCCATTTGCCTTATGACCATCTTTGGTGGAGCGTGACCATACACCAAAGGAAAAGTCAACTCAATTCCACTTTTGGAAGGATCCTAGAGCTCCGGATGGCACTTTGTAAAAATGAGCAAAGTGCTCCACCTCACATTCAAATGTGTCCACTAAAACTTCACAAGCACAGCATTAAATTAAAATGCACCCTCGGGAGACATGCATCTTGGCAGATGTACTACAAAGAGTCACCTTCCAATACAACCAAGAAATCTAAGTGAGAAACGGAAATGGATGTAATGTGTATCTAGGCAAAGCACCATGGCCATGCCCAGAAGAGACTGCAAATGCCCATATGTACCCAGAATCTATCCACAATACCGAAAGAGAATCATCACCAGGATACATTTTCTGAAACAAAAATCATTTTACTTCAGTATTTGATGTGAGGGTGAAAAAAAAGTAATTCTAGAAGATGAGTTGGTTCAGATATGACAAGTTATTGCCATAAAGTTGCCAAGTCACAAAAATATCATAAAGTATGATTTCAAATTAAGACATACATATTTAATTTTTTTCCAGAAAATGATCAGACTCACAACAGATATGATTGAAGTTTCATTTGCTTTATTGTGGATTGCTGAATGTGGACCTGAAGTAAAATTCCTAATTTATTATTATATGTTGTTTTCCCAGAGTGTGGTTTCAACAGAACAAAATGCATGTGACAATCCCCTCAAGTCTTATGTTCTAGTAGTCAAAACAGAATAGGATTTCCAGTGGAGAAATTTTAATTTTATGGTATTTTTATCCATTTCTGTCTCTAGAGCTAAATGTCTTTGAGTAATTAATTCAAATAGAAAGTGAATTCAAATACAAAATGCATGTATAGAATGTTACATGGTTTTAAGCTCTAAATGGGTAGTCCTTAAAGTTGTCTATCATGAAAGTCAAGACTCTGTTCTTTGCCTTTATTTCACATCCTCTTGATTAAAAAAAAAAGGAAAATATTGAGGAACAAACTATCAAAGGCAGCCAGAGAATAAATTGCTAAGCAATATAAAAGGTTTTTTTAGTTAAGGCATTTGTAGTTTATGTAGTGTAAAATCTTCCTGTTGAATTAATTTTCAAAATTTTTAAGTTGTTTTTATGGCCTGCTTCTAATGCAAGTTAACATTTTGGGGTCAACCCAAAGTCTGAAGGATAAGAGTCATGTAGGCACTTGGAGGCATTAAGGTTAATGTCAAAAACAACTCAAGAAAATTCAAACTGAGACTTTCATGACCTCATAACTACCAGAAGAGCCATTGTTTCTAACTGAGTATGCAACTACCCTTCCAAGTTTGATTAATGATGTGTGCTTGTGTAAATGTCCTTGGCTATGCTATAATTCCTATTTTATATCTTATATCAGATTAATCATTTTCCATGTTCTTTTTTTATGTTTCATCTTTAGTTTAAGACTGGTCTACATAAGCCAAAAATAAATTGAAATAGGATGTGCTGGAAATGTTTGATGCATATGCTCGGATTCTACAAAATTCACTTCATGATATCCTTTTACATTTCCAGATTTTTTTCCTATAGTGGAGTTCAGAGACTTCATTCACATGATTACCCAGGCAAATGCTCATACCTCAATCTGTGTTCTGAATCACTAGTGGTCCAGAAGTTTGAAAATATTTCTGAATGTAGTACCTAAAAACAGACACACCAGAGTTCTAAATAGGTTTCCTACCTCCTCTATTTTCAGAATAATAATGAGAATAAACTACATTTAGAAAGCCAAGTCTATATTTATCAATAAGTGTATGTTTAGAACACTCATATTTAAAACTATAATATCGTTCTGCATGTTCTGGGACTTCTTAATACTTTACACCATCACTGCAAAGGAGTTTTATTTACTGAGAATTATTAAGAAGCCACTATTTTAAGACAATTTCATTTCAGTCAACACTTGGTACTCTACCAACTGAAAAAAATTAAGTGTGCACAGATGACACAAATTTTCAGACTACAAAATAGTAAGACATTTGAATTCCCCAAATATCAACTGCAAATAATTTTAAAATATGGTTAATCTGTGTTGGGAAATTGGAAGAGAGTTCTGTCAGAAAAGTAGAACATATTTAACTTGGAGAAAGAAAAACTGCCTTTTTATTTTTAAATAAGAGTTTTCTGTTTCAGAGCAGTGGTACTTGGCTGTTTCAATGTAGATCTGTTTGATTACAAATCCAAAGAAAATGTTCTGAGAACAGTAACTTGTTTGCTCTGGGTTTAGAACTTGATGTAAGCCTCATTCGGCCGGTGAAAGCTTACTTTCACAAAGATTTCGTGTTAGCAAATAACACCAGGAAATGATCCCAGTGAGAAAATTTTACAAAGTCGTATTCATGGCCAGGCTTGGCTTGAATCAGTAAAATGATAAAATCAAATTCCTGTTACTGTGTATTAGGTGTGCAGATTTTACCGCAAATCAGGGGAAATCATCATTCTTACACTTAAAGAGACATTTTAACAAATTATGAATCATTTCATTCAACTTTTTAATTTTTTTACTTGGAGCATATGTATCATTTTGAGATTCTTTATGCAAAAAAATGTAATTTAAATTGGCTTTTTGTGTCATAATACTTTATCACAAGATTACTCCCATTTTCAGACAATGAGCTACGTAAGCTCAGAATTCTCTTATTTGTCTTTACATTTAAAAAAATTGTCTGGATGACTGGAAATTTCTCAATGTTTATTAAATTATTAAGTGACTTTATTAGCAGTCTTTTTATGGATACGTCATAAAACCATAGAGATGAAGACTGTAATAATCCTCACTCTTTGAGTTGCAAGTAACAAAAAAAAAAACCCAATTAAAACTTGCTTAAGCAAATAAGGAATACATTGATTCTGTGTAATTGAAAAGTCCACATATACATCTGACTTCAGGCATGTCTGGATCTAGAAGCTCCAATAATGTTACCCGAGCTCTCTCTTTATTTCTAAGATGTCATTCTCTTTCCTGTTAATCTCTTTCTTGCTAGTAATGGTTCCTTCCATGTGGCCAGGTAAGGTGGCCAAAAGTAGCATCAGTTAATTACCCTTACAGTTTATGTGCACTAAGTAATTGTGATTATCTTTTTGAGACCTGAAGAGGAAAAGTATCATGATTGGCCCTGCTTGAAACATGCATTCATCCCTGAGTCAATCACTGTTCAGGTGGTTGGGTCTTACCAGCTATATATGTTCTTTACTGAAATACTCTTAAGGATGTATCTACTTTATTTTTTTTTTTCAATGAGAAAATGAGGCCAGAAAATAAGTGACCTAAAGAATGTCATGCATCTACCCCATGTACACCCCTGCCCAGGTCCTGTGCCTGGTCTATATTGTGAATGGGGAAACATGGAGTTAAAAAAATAAAATAAATAAAAATAAGAATGTCATGTAGTGAATTAGTAGCATAGTTGACAATGCTAAACTAATTTTAATGATGTGCTAGATAACAAAACAGAATTTAAAAAGAAAGTATGGAAAGGGATCATTAGTATATATCTAGATTTATTGACATTATACACACGTGGTATTTGCATGTATTTCTTAATCAATTCTTATTGTGTTTGGCATTAATTTGGGCATCCAGAAAGATGACAGAAATAAAAACTAGAACACAAATTCTATCAACTTAGTGGAATAATTTTCCAACTAGTTATATAATGGATTTTCTAGGACTATTGAAATGAAAATATTGTACTTGCATTTCTAATCTTTTTTTTTACTTCCTTCTAATTGTTAACAGACTATCACAGGTTTTTTGAATAAGTCTTTTAATTTATTCATTTTTGCCTTACTGAGAGTCCATACCTCTTACCACAATTGAGAAGTTCTACACATTTTAGTCCCTGCTCACGCCTGTTGCAACCCCTCCACTCCCTCGCCTCCTCATTCACCCCATTCCAAATTTTCTGTGACGTGGAGGATTCAAAGTGGCTTCCCAAAATACCCACCATATAGCACAATGAGACACATTTAGTAGAGGAAAGTAGAGGAAAGTGAGAAATTAAAATAAAACTTGGATTTGTGTTAATATATAAAGGCTATTCTTTTAAAACCTGTAATCTTTGAGGAAGGTCAGATAGGTATTTGAATGTGTGCTTTCTAGAAGCCAAAATAAAGAGGGAAACTAGATCATTTACTGATATGATTCACAACATTTATAAAAGTAAAAGCAAACTAACGGATTAGAAGTAGCACAGCTGTGCCTGCTACTGAAGCTAGCGAGAATTACTATAGAACCCTTATGACTGATGTAACCGGGTGAACACAACTTCCAAAGAAATGGAACCACATGCAAGGTGATAAAAAAACACAAATTAATATAGAATCAAAGTGATCCAACTACCTGGTCTTCTGAGTATTTGTTTAGGTTTAGATGAGACTTTAGAAAATCTGGGTAAATTGATAATATACAGATTCTTCATTCACGCATTCATTAATTCATTTGTGCCTTGAAAGCTTGTTGATTTTTTCCTTTACTCTGTGCAACGTGGGGTACAGTGTACAAAAGATAGAAGCAGTCCATGTTGTATCTTGACCTCAGTGTCAAAACTGATACAGATATTATTCAAGTTTTTATAATACAGTGTGATTAGAATTTGTAATATTTATTATGGAAATATACAGTGTTATGAGATATTATTGCAGACAATGCTAAACTAGTTAAAGAAATCACAGATAGCCTCACAGGTTGGCCAGGGTAAGGTATGACAGAGGGAAGGTAAAGATTGTTTCAAACACAGGGAATAACATGTAACTATAAAACTTTAACATAATTAAAGGGAATTTAGTATATCTGCAGAAGCAAGAGTTGGAGAGAGAGAGGCTAGAACAAGATCATATGTGGCTGTAAAGCATAAAAAGGAATTTGGATTTCATCCAGTGATCAATAGGAATCATTGATAGATGTTAAGTACCTGGACAATATAATCTGATTTAAATTTTTGTAGCCCTAGCTCAGAAGTCAGGAAAGCACTAAAAATGGTCTGGATGAGGGTAATGGCGGTGGGATTGGACAGATGTGAACCGATTCAAGAAACTGAAAATAAATTCTGAGACTCAGTAATTGATTGAAGAAAAGGAACAGGAAGATTTCACTTCTTGGCAACTAATAATTGAAAAAACAATTTGCCTACAAAGAGAATACCTAGTTCATGAAATAAAACCATGTCATTTACTTACAATTATTATATTTTATTCTCTATTTCATTTACAGGGAAAAAATTCACACACTTTACCGAAACATATTATCACATGGTAATTTATAAGATTTAAAAAGAGACACTGAAGTGTTCCACTATTTTATCCCAATAGGTATTGTTATATGATTTATCCAAAAAATGTTCCCAGTAACTCTGACTTCCAAAGTCATGGTAAGGGGAAAGTTATTCAAAAGCATCAATAACATGTATCAGTATAGAAATTATAAAGTTAGTCTATAATCAACTACTATCCCACAGAGTCAAAGGGCGAGGAATGTTCAATAAAAGCTTCAAAAAATCAATGCCATTCATAATAGATTGCTTCACATGGTGACAAGGAGTGTAGGCAGGGATCAGTAGTAGAATAGCTATGCCTAACGTATAATATCCATTCTCCCACATGCAATATTGGCCTGAGAGTCCCCAAATTGTAAACTGTAAAAAAAGAAAATCAAAATATATTTGGGAGAAAATGTATAATAAACTAAATGGTATCTAATTTGCAGCTATCTTTTGGGAAGTAAAATAAACTACACTGCAGATCCAACCACGTAGGGCCATATTGTAAAGCTAGATTGAAGCGTTTAAGTTGGCAAGAATCAAATTTGTCATTCAGAACACAGGCAGGACATCTTCCTTGAGTACATCCCCTATTGTTAAAGTTTTAAATCAACTATATTTATTAGTCATGACTAAGAGAAAATAATAAGAAAAAGTCTTGACTGTCAATTTCATAGCTATTGAGCTTGGTTTGTAAAGCTGAGAAAAGCATCTTAGTGTCAACCGAGAGCTGAGCTTCCAAATTTTTACTCACCAAATTAATCTCTCAGGAAACCCATGATATAGAATCTGTCTTTATTATTAGATATATCACCAAATTCCATCCTCCCATATAAACAATTTTTTCAAAGCCTAGTTTCTTATTTTAATATCATTTTAATAATCATGTGTACATTAATAAAATTTTATATAAATCCATAAATAAGATCATAAAATACATGATTGTATTGTATTCTAATTTTGCTATTTCATTTTGACTTGAATACTATATCTTTTTTCTTACTCTATTCCTTTTCTCCACTCACATAAAATTCTTCATGTATTTTCCATCCTCAAATATAATAATACACAAACATCAATAGAGTCCATCATTTTGGTTTACAAAAATGGGGACCTGTACTTGTTTTCC